>SCLH01001417.1:12301-75943 GCA_004367855.1 Oikopleura vanhoeffeni
ACAACTTTTAGTCAAATAAATTTATGATTTTTTTTAATTAATTTTTTATCATTTTCGCACTTATACCGGTTTGTTTATGTTAGAAAAATAAATCCGAATTCATTATTCTTGTGACTTAAGATTTTTTGTTGCACATTCAAAGATAAGAAAAAAATTTACCAAAAAGTAGAAACAGAAAAATTTATAATAATTTTAGATGCTGAAAGATTTCAACTGTGCTGTCACCGAACTAATAGGCCATTGCTATTTTGGGGACAAAACCCAGCATGAGACTTGGGTCTCTCAAGATATTGTTCAGAATTTATCGGGATATGACATTGGCGAAGAATTCGAAAAAGATTTTACTCCAATTGCAATTAAACTCTTCAATATGGTCTTTGCAGAAAATAAATAAAATTGAACTTCTAGTATTATAAATAAATTCTCGACAGCTAGGAAAATAACTTTGCTAAGTTTCACCAGTTTTTCTTTCGCATTTGTTAACGGCTTTTCATCACAGTTTGCTTTGAAAATAGATTTTTGGTTTTAACGTTTTTAAAATCCCTGCATATAAATATATTGAAAAATAATTACAGAAAAAATAAGAGAAAAATTGAAACGAATCTATATTTTTCAATTTTTTGAATATATATTTTCATTTTCTTACATTCTCAGCATATTTAAACGACACGTGTACAAAAACAGCGATCAAAAAAATATTGAAATTTGAAAAAAATTTCAACTAATTTTTTCAACATTCTCAAAATTTAAAAATTTTATCATTATTTTTAAACTATTTTCAACACGTTCGGAAAATTTTAAATCGAAAAGTTAATTTCGTAAAATATTACAAGATATACTTTCAAAATTTGAGCGTAGCGAAAAATTTTGAAAGCATATTGTGTTATATATTCAGTTTGACGGCCGAATTATTTTCAGTCGCGAATATTTAAACTATATATTTGACTTTCGTGTTTTTGTTATTTATTTCAAACCAATCACGAGCCAGATACATTATAAACTTATATGAACCGCAATGAAACATGTCTACTTTTTTCTCTTGATAAAAATTAAAAATAAAATAATTTGAAATGATGGCTGGACTGTAGTATTAATTAACTTATGCAGTCTTTGACTTCTAAAAGTTCCCACAATCACAGAAAATGATTACAAAAAATAATAACCAAAAAAATTGCAACGCGTTGACCCCTGTCTATTTTTTGTCTCTTTATTAAACTTNAGTCTCCAGCCATCATTTCATAATTGATTTCTATTTTTAATTTTTATCAAGAGAAAAAGTAGACATGTTTTCATTTGCGGGTTCATGAAGTTCTTATTAATGGTATTCTGGCTCGCTGACTTGGTTTTGATGAGATTAAATACACAAAAACACGAAGTCAAATATTATAGTTTAAAGTATTCGCGACTGGATAAATAATTCGGCCGTCACTGAATATATAACACAGATAGTGCTTTCAAAATTTTTTCGCTTACGCTCAAGTTTTGAATAGTATTTCTCTGTAATATTTTTAAAAAACTTAAACATTTAGAACATTTCTAGAACCCATCTTTGCAAGTATATTTTCAAAATCTCCTTTTAATTATATTATTTCTAGAAACTCTTGTTAATTCTTTTTAGACAATTTTAGTTTCATAGTCATTCTAAAAATGTTTCGTGAATCAATTTCAAGATTAATCATTACTGAACTTATGAACTTCATCATCAATGAAAGCTTTGTGCGAAAATATCTAGTTATTGACAGTTAATCTGAGTCGATACCCACAGATTGTCATTCCTTCGACAATGCGACAGATTTGCGGTGGCGGAGCTCCTATCTCGCAATGGGCAAGTCGGAGCCGCATTTGGCTGAAATTTTCCCCATGGGGGCTTGGGAGGGGGTTTTTTTTTATTTACAATTTTTTTTTCTTTTGGTTAGTATTATTTTTGAACTCCCTGAAATTTGTCACCACAATTATTTTACATAGAATTTTATCTGTTGTAATATTTTTAGAAAATTTATAATAATTAAGTTTATTATAATTTTTCAAATCTACAAATTATTTGTTATGAATTTTTTAGATACTTAACTTTGTGAGCACGAGAGCCACATTGTGGCTCGAGCATTACCTTAAAATTCAATCAAAAAATGAAAAAAAATCCGATTCCTTAGAATCTTTTGTTTTTTAAAACATTATAGAGAATTCTTGAGTTTGATCCTATTTTTTTAAATGTACTGGTTCCGAGTTATTACGGGGGTTGATTTGATTTATTAGGATTTTTCGCCGATGTTTCACTTCTGGAAAAATAATTTCGGAACTAGACATAAAATACAAATGTGAGATTAGCTTGTTTTTAGGAAGGTGTTTTGTGCATGCATAACAGTTAAAATGAAAATTTGTTGGTATCTAGGAGCAGTTACTTTTTCGGAAGTGAAATTTCTAAATTTTCAATTTCAAGTATCCCTTGAAAATTTTAATTATTATAAAAGTGAATTTAAGCAATCAAAAATTGTCCACAGTTGTACTTCATTACCATATTTACTCGAAAATAATGAAAAAAATTGTAATAATTTGCTTTTATATAGATAAATAAACATTTTTTTATCAAAAATCATGATTTTTCCATAAAAATTTTTGACTTATTTATAAATTACTTTCGATTTATGATATATCAAAGCGTACAAAACTTTGACGTAGGCCAAATTCTTGTGCATAGTTTCCGACAAAAATGTGACTTGTGAAGACAACTGTGACCGTGTATCACGTGATATCGTATACCTTGCTTTTCTCACTATGTTTTCTAGAACTAAAAATTAAAATTCTAGAATATAAAATGTCGGATGCAAAAATATTACCTTTCAACTTCCTTATGCAGAAAAAATTGAAATTCCAACTGCCTTAAGCTTTCTGTAAACAACATTCAGAGAAGAGCCACAATTGTGGCTCTGGTGCCTTGGCAAAACTTTTTTTTATATGCTCACGAGGGTTAGAGCCATTTCCACATCGGATTCTTGAGATACTCGTTAATAATGATAATGTGGCATAATTTATGCTGATACAAATCAAGTGGTCTTGTCAGTAAGTATCTACCGGTAATCAAGAAATAAATTAATTTACTGTCTTAAAAAGGCAGTAAAGTTAAAACGGAGGACTTGCAGTTTTTTCAGAACTCTGGCAGAAACATTTTGTTATCTCTAGTTAACACTCAGAGAAGCAAACCAACTGACCTTTGAACCAGTGGACCGAGACTTGAACATAACTGACTAATATTAACAAAATTATCGAAAGAAATCCTCACATTGGGTGTCAGCACTCAAAATTTATTTTCTCAGATTTTCTTGAAATTACCCTCAAAAGTTCGGAAATGTACTAAACAAATTAAATGAGCTGGTTTCATTTTATTTTGACCACAAGGTGGCCAAAAATTGAATTGAGAGAGATTATGCTCTCTAGCGCCAAATTGTTGAAGCAATCCACAAAAAATTCGAAAAAATAAAAAACAATCGAATTATAACCAAATTTGACAGTTTTCGTTACTTTTCAAAAATTGGTCATTGCGATTTTTTTTCCATCGGAGATATATTGAAAATTCAAACTAGCCAGCCTTATTATTTCAGAGGTTTCGTTAATAATATCAAGAGCTTTATTAGGCTGTTACCAGTTGAATGGGGGGGTCCATAAATGTTGACATTATTTTTTTCGATTATTAAACCCAGTTATTGAGTTAACCCTAACCTACGCAAGTTGTTTTAACCTGTGCATCAGTGTTTTGAAACACCGTTCAAAAAAAATCTATTTTTATTGAAATTATCATTGAATTCGAGACTAGGCTGTCATCGGTATTTTCCACCATCTCGGTTGGTCGATAGGAAGTCATATTTTAGTAAGTTTAAGGGAGGCGATCATTTTATTTTGTCACACCAAATTCGAAATTTCAATATTTTCGACCGCAAATGACATTTTAAATAAATATAATTTTATTTTTGCGTACACCACCTTCTCAAACGTGCTGACACCTATGATTTGAAAATTTTTGTCAGGACGTTTGAGAAACCGTCAGGCCGTTTGTACATTAATAACGTCTGAGAAACTGTATTATTTTGAAATTTTTGTCAGGACGTTCGAGTAACTTTCAAGACGTTTGAGAAACTATCAGGACGTTTGAGAAGATGACTTTTGTTGAGTATAAAGTAAATACTTGGCCCTTATGTTAATTCTGTGGAAAGTACAGTTTTTTGTGGTGATTCTGAAAGCCAAATCAAAGATTTTTTTCAAAAAACTCTCAATAATTGTCTGCTCACGTTCTGTCCGGTTAATTTGAATCATGAATCATTGTTGAACCTTGAAAACTCAGGGAGGAGACACACTTTGAAAAAATAATTCCGTCACTTTTGTAAGCACGTTTCTGATTGGACGAGCCATCCGGCATTTTTGATTGTTTTTTAGGATGCAAGATTTTTGTTTAAATATATCAAAAAATGGTAAAAGTTGGTCCAGCGATTTGAACTTTTGCGACAATTGGCTATTGAAAACTCCTAAAAATGCGACGACCACCCCCTTAACACGGGTTTCTGACGGTTAACAACACAATGGCCCAAGTGAGAGTCAATTTTTTACCAGGGGATAATTTTTTACCTTCTCTTTTCTTGATAAAATTTAGTTAAAATAAATATTCATTAATTTTTATTAGACGGAAAATAAATAAATGAGGTTTTCAAACGGTTAGAATGTTTTATGAGCAGAAATAAATAACTTGCAGACACCAAAATTCTCGAAACTCCTTCGGCCATAATTTAACGTTGATATTGAAATTTTCGATAATTTTACAAGATAAAATTTGTTCAGGAAGAACAAGCTTGTTTTACCAATATTATTCATGTTATCTTTTTAATACAGAAAATGCGAAATTTGTATCATATATTAACTGTTTATTCTACTGCTTTTTGATGGGAGTCACCTTAGGATTATTCAAGAATTTTAGCACAAACTTTGCGGGAAAACCGTTAACGATATAAAATTCTCAATTTTGAAATTTTTATTCATCAAACGATAAACTGAAACTGGACAGGTTTGACTGGTAGTTAATCAGGTCTGATCTAAATCGTTAGAAAATTACCAGAAGAACAACTTGTTTCTTTAACCCTCAGACTCACGCGATAAAAAATTCCGCAAAATCATAATTGGAAAATATTGTCAAGCATTTGAAAAATGATTTTATACGAGCTGACATTTTTTTTCTGTTATTTATCAACTTTTTTTGAGAAAAAGCCACAAAGCTCGTCACAAGAAGACATTTTTTCCGTTTTTTGGGAGAGTCGATTCAAAACATAAATGACGACATTAAAGACTCATTGACTGGCACGTGACAAATTACGTAGACGTTTATTCACTGAGGAAGAGATAATACTGACGATATGCATGTTTTGAACCAAATTCCCTAAAAATAAAAATAAAGTTTGCTTCGAAACTCCATATTATTAGTCAATGCGATAATTTCAATATTTTTTGAACACTATTGTTCAAAATGACTCTGAGGGTTAAGGGATTTGGATCCTATTCTTTCCTGCTGAAGACTTTTTCCGTCAATTTTGAATCAGTTTTTATTAGTAGAAAATAATTTTTTTATGACAACAAAAGCCTATTTTTAGCAATTACATTTTTACAAAAAAACTTTGAACATTATGAGCTCTGTATAAATAATTATTAAAGAAAAGTGTCCGCTATTGTTAATTCTTAGTGGTTAAGACTGTAGGTCAAAATATCGACATTTTTCGATTATTCTTCGACAAAAAATGTTTTCAAAATTTTGACCATATTTGAGAAGGGTTGTTAGATTTAAGCAGTAAATTGATTTTTAGAAAAGTCGAAGTAAAATAGTAATAAAATACTACCCAAAAGATCTTTTAAAAATTTTTTCTTAATTTTTTACTTCGACCTAACTTTTTTTTATGGCATTCTAAAGGCCTGATGAAGTTGATGTTTGAAAATATTTTTTGAAACACGTGAAGAATTATATTGTCGCTATGCAATTATATCATGAATATTTCATTATTTATGAATACCAATATCGACTGTTACGAAAAGGCGAAACGACCATATAATAGCTGGATTTCATTTTTATTTTATTTGACTCGAAATAATCCTGAGTAGGAGTTTTCATTGGTACAATTATGAGTCATAATTTATGACCAACAATTTANNAACTCAGACACAAATTAATCGGGTGAGCCACATTCTTCTCACGTGACCTAGAAATTAGATTTTTTCGGTGAAACTCTTAATTACGAAGAAAAACTTAATTTAAAATTATTCGAGTTGTACACACTTTTTCCACGTGACTTATAAGTAAGAAATTCTGTCAATCTCTCATTTATGAGGAAATTTTAAAGAAATAATCAGCAATACTTTTCCCACGTGACCCAGTGATGAGATATTTTTAGCAAATAAACTGGAAAAGTAAATATCTAGCTATTGAATACTTTTGGGACTCTATGTCGAAAATAATATCTGCTTGTGTCTCATATATCATGATTTAAATGAACTAGGCTGTCACTTTCGGCATTTAGCCCGGAAAAAAGTCCAAAACTAGGTCAAAAATTTATTATTTCCAACTTGGAGACAAAATTGTTATATCCCAAAATTCAATAATACTGAAAAAATATTTTTAATATTTTCTAGGAGAAATCATTCAGATTGGCATTCTACTATTTTTTTAATCCCCCTGTTTTGGTCTCTCGATATGAACCAATAACCCTTGGCCGACAAATATTGCCTTTTTGGAAGATACGAACGGCGCGCCGCAGAATACGCAGCATACGCGGCGCAGGATACTACTAGCAAATCAAAAGCCTAAATTTAAAAAAAATTGATGAAATCGGCTTCAAATCCAATCATGTTCTTACATTTCGCATCATTAAAATAATCACAGTCTGTCGGCCGAGGGTTTCTTATTCATATCGATTACGGGGCTTCCTTGCACATATTAGCCACTTTTCAGCAAATATTTGTATATAATTCGGCTTTTGAAAACTACTTCTTCGATTGAGTTCTTAAATAGCTGACACTGAGCACAACTATTCAGAGAAGATTTAATTTGAAAAAAAGTCCGAATAAGACCATTGTTACCAAGTTTAAAACAAAAAATTATCATCAACTTAATATTTGTGCTTAGTTTCAGCTATCTTATAATTAAATCGGTTATGTCGTTCTCAATATCCAAATTTTATACAAAAAATTGCCGAAAAAAGTGGCAAATATGTGCGAGGAGGCCCCGTAATTGATATGACAGCCTGATATGGACGAAAAGTTGAAAGGTTCCAGAAGGTATTATTTTCAAAGTCACTAAGAAAAAACTAATTTTGTCAAAGACGTATATTTTCGAAATCACTTTCTAAAAATAAAGTATCAATGATATAATGCTAAGTTCCTTAATTTTCTATTAAGTTTTAAATTCTATCCGAGTAATTTATTTCATCCTATGCTGTATATATTGGCGTGATCCATTATAATATTTCTGGACATTTTGATAATAAAACACTTTTTTAAATAAAATTTGACACAAAATGTTTTCCTCGTCTTCTGCTCGAAAATCGAAAGCTAATTCGCTCGCCACAGATTTGTCAAGGAGGAAATTTTTAGGATGAGGAAAAGGACCCAGACGAATTTGATGAGCTTGAGCTATGTCGGCTGATAGCCACAGGGGCCATTTTCTTTGGCTCGGGGTCCTTAGGGGCTGCAAATCCGATATTGAGGGTGTCAAACGAAAAAGTGCTCGAGGCAATTTTGGCGACTTCGTCATCAAGGGGCTCATCCGCCTCAGTAGCCGCGTCCGTCATGACGTCATTCGCCTCAGTTTCGGTTTCGCCATCTGAGAAAAAGTCGGTATTATTGTCCGTTGTCATGCCCGGATCAGCCCCTGTTTGAGCTAGTTTTTCAGATTCGTCTTCTGAGCTAGAAACGCCCCAATCCACAGCTTTTGCCGCCTCCTTAACATCCGCAACCGTTACTTCTGGCTCGATTTTTAGCTTTTCTGCAGTGAACGGCACCTCAGGGACTAAAATTTCCGGTTTTTTCTTCACTTCCGGTATTACTTCCGGTTCAGAATCTGACGAAGATTTTTCGTCTTTAATGAAATCATTTCGCTCCTCATGATCAGCAAAAGTTGACTGAGATGCATCAGGTAAAACGTCTGGTTCAGAATCTGACGAAGATATCACAATTTCAGGCTTTTTCTTCACTTGCGGTATAACTTCCGGTTCAGAATCTGACGAAGATATCACAATTTCAGGCTTTTTCTCCACTTCCGGTATGACTTCCGGTTCAGAATCTGATGAAGATATCACAATTTCAGGCTTTTTTTCCACTTCCGGTATGACTTCCGGTTCAGAATCTGACGAAGATTTTTCATCTTTAATGAAATCATTTCGCTCCTCGTGATCAGCAAAAGTTGATTGAGATGCGTCGGGTAGTATGCTACCAGCGTCATTTTCGATATCTGTATCTAATTCTGTTAACCCTACTTCATCGTCAGTACTGTGTGGGTCGTCTAAATCAATCATATTTCCAGCCTCGAGCATTTTTTCACCCTGATTAGAAATTTGCGTTTTTTGTTCGTCTTCATCGGACGAATCTGAACTTGAGATACCCCACTGTACCGCCATGCCCGTTACTTCCGGTACAATTTCTGATTCTTTTTTTGGTTCCTTTTCCGGTTCAGGTTGTTTTTCAGGGCTGATATCAATGTCTATTAATGTTTTTGAAGAACTCTGCTCTACTGGTTTTTCTGCGGGGTTCGGATCGGCGTCATCTGCGTATTTTTTATTGAAAAAATCAAGCATTTGATGTATTTGGCTGTCAGACATAAGATCTGTGGCACCGGTTGGTTGTGTAGTGGTCGTGGTTGGTTGGGTGAAATCTTTAGCTTTTGTCTCGGGAGAAATTTCCGCGTCAAAAATATTCTCAACTGGATTAGGAATTTCTGTTTCTATCAAATTTTCAACCATTTCTGGCTCTTGTCTATTAGACAAATTTACCAACGTTTCGATTTCTGCAATTATTTCATCTTTTATTTCAGGAACTTCAATCGCAGTTTCTTCAAGTTTTTCATCATCTGAACTTGAGTTTGAGCTAGACGACGATGTAGATTTTCGAATGACTTCCGGTGCTGTTTCCGGTTTAGGTTCCGGTTCTTCAACTGGTTCCGGCACAATTTCCGGTTCGGCTATACTTTCTTCTTTTTCTTCAGACTGTAATCTTTCCAAATTTTCCGTTGACTGTTTAATAATTGATTTTAACTGATCTAGTTTTTCACTGTGCTCACTAGTTATTGATGCTTTTCGCTCAATTTCTGGACTTTCTTCCGGTTCTTCGATTTCCGGGATTTTTTCGATTATTTTTTCTTCGAAAATTTCTTCTATTTTTTCATTAAGATCTGGCTCGAGGTCATCAGAGCTTTTTTCTGGTTCATCTGAACTTTTTTCCGGTTCAGCCAGTAAAATCGCAGTTTTTTGTGAAGCCGATGTTGTAGGGGATGGAGTGACTTTTTCTTCATCACTTGATGAGCTTGAACTGGAGCTCGAGCTTGATTTTTCGACCGGTTCTTCCTCAACCGGTTCTTCCTCAGCCGGTTTTTCTTCAACCGGTTCTAGCGGTTTGATAGTTTCAAAAACCGCATCAAACATGGCTTCCGTAGATTTGTAATCGGTGTCAAAACCAGAGGGATTTTCGGTGGAAGTTTCGAGGAGGGTCTCTGTGGGCGATTCTGTTGGCTCAAAATTATCTTCGAATCCATTTTTTTGCTCAGATTTTTGAATTTCAGTCGATTCTGCTTCATTTATGGTTATTTCGTCCTTTTCACTCGTCGCGTCCCTTTTTTCCTCTTCGGGATCTGGCCTTGATAATATTGGGGAATCAAGCGGCGGATTTGGTAACGGTTTATCTGGCGCTTCTAAGAGGTCGGCGAAGCTTTCTGTGACTTTTTTCATGGCTCAACAATTGTTAAAAAATAAGGCTTTTCATTTTAATAAAGTTTATGATAATGTCAAACGCAAAATTAAGAAAAAAATTTCGAAAAAATTTTTCAAAATATTTATATTTTAAATATAATTTCGGAAAAATTTAAAAAATTTTAGATTTTCCAAAAATTGAAGAAAATCATGCGTTCTCTCAAAAAATGAAAAAAATATTTATCAGCAAATAAATTTTTAAAAAATGTAATTCTGATTTTAGGTTGAATTTCAAAAACTCAAATGAGAAGCATTCCGATTTGATTTGTTTCAAAGTTGAATCGATTTTAAAAATTTTTAAATATTTTGGCTGATATATTTTCCTTCTTACAATTTAATTTGAAATTTTTGTTATGTCAATCACGATGAAATGCAACTAACTCCTGATTGGTCAATATAAATCGATGTTGCAGAGTCAACAATGAAAAGTTGCGTGTCATCGGTGAAACTTCAAAGTCGACCATTTTCTCTTATAACAGCTGACGATTGCATTTTCGCGATGATTTTTAATGATTATATAAATTTTTTATTAAAAAAAACTATCGATTTTACTGTTTTTTTTTTCAAAAATTGTTGAGCCCTTCCTATAATAGGTGTTGGTAATCCTAAATTTCCTTGGTCGAGGTCATTGAGCCTTTGCTGCAAATTTTCAGCTTCCACATTCTCCTTGATTTTCTCTCCCGACACCACTTGCGCCTGTAACTTTGCAATTTGGTCGTTAAGCATTTTTCGCTCTCTGTTAAAATCTTCTTGAAGCATGCTCATTGAAGATTGGAGCCTTATCAAATTGTCTTCATGTTCCGCCACAGGTTCAAGCTGCTCATCAGTTTGAATCTCAATATCTAACATTTCTACTACGAAAGGGCTCAACAACATTTTTTTTATTATTATATTTTTTATCGCTTTTTATGTTAAATTTTTCTAATTAATTTTTCATAATTTTTTCATCAGGTAAATAGTTTAAATATTGTGTTGAAGTTTGAAAATTGACTAAATAAACCGTAAAAATAAAAATAAGCTGGGTTTCATATTTTCAAAACCACAAGTTTGCCCGCTAGCGGTCGCTGAATTTCACTTAAATTTATCTCTCTAAAAATTTATCTCTTTCTAAAATACACATCATATCAAGTTATTCCTTTGATTTTATCACAATTGGCTCTAAAAACAGCTTTCGCGTTGTTTGTTTTTTTAAACTTTAGTAGATAACCCTGAAAATGATTTTAGGGTCAATTTCAAATTTACTTCATTGCACTAGCAGGGCGCTAGAGGGTGAAGAAACTTAACTCTCCCGATCAAAATTTAATAAAAAAAAAATTTAAATCATACCACGTGAATTTCAAGAGATGTCCAGTCTTCAGCTGATTTGAAAACATGCTATTATACAGAAGGCTTCTAATCGGGCCTGAATTTACCTCAAGTCTCGACAAATCACCTTTTGTCTCGATACTTTTTAAAACTCTGGCAGTATGCAGCATGTCACATTTTTGCTTCCGTTCTTGATTTTTTCATAATCTACGATCCACCAATAAAAACGTTTAAATCTGGCAAACACGTAGGTGCTCGTCAAATTGAGACGTTTTGTTTGGCGAATAGTAAATTATGAAAAAATAAAGAACGGAAGCAAACATGTGACACCCTGTATAATTCAAATTGAAAACACCACAAATATAATACTATATATTTAACGTCAGTGCGAAAAGTATTTGCTTATAAATTGCTTGAGTTCGAATATTTTTTTTTAATAATTTGCTGGTGAGTGATTTCGTACCTTTTGCTCCTGCTCTGATGTGACTAAAAATTAACGTTCAATTTTTTATAGTGACAAATTGTTTTGGGGTATGCTAAAATTTAAATGCAACAAAAATCGGTTTCTATCACTTTTAGCCCCCATCGGTTACTTTCTTATTTTTAACACATGTAATTTTTTCTCGACAAGTTCCGAATTTGTCTCAAAAACTTTGAAAGTCTGATTTTTTGAACCCGTTATTCAAACATGACCTCGACCATGCGAAATGAAAATTTGGAACGCTGAATAAAAATAGATTAGTTTCGTTACACATTATTGGCCTTGAAAATTGGAGAAAATTATCAATTAATGCTTTCTAAAGAAATCAGGTTTGTAATTTGCTGAAACTCAATTTCATTTGGCTTAAATAATTTGAATCAATTTGTTTGAAATATTAAAAGAGATCACTTTAGATCCGGTTTTCTACAGTTCAACTATTTTCGGTGAATTTTTGCATAATCAACCGGCTATATCTGGAATAATTCCGTCGTACATATTTCAATTTAAGCAAAATCTGCACAAAATTTATCGATGATTTTTTGTAACTTGCAAAATTACTTTTGTTTTTTAATTTTTTATTTTAAATTTTGAGTTCGTATAATATTTATTTCCAGTTAAACAAAAACGTCCAAAATGATGACGGTAAAACTTTCATGACATCAATTTTTGATTTACTGTAGAACAGTAACTAACCCTCAGAGTGAGATGCTTATACTCGCGATTTAAAACGTGATTGACCTTGCGTCACAAACGCTCTGATTAATGTAAATTAAACGAAACCGTGAGCGTTAACGATATATATTGTTTTTTAAATTCCGATTTCAATAACTTTTCTCGGAAAATTATAATGTCTTAAAATAATAATTTCGAAAAAAAAATTTAGAAAAAAATTAAATTTTTTTTTTCCTTTCTCACGAAAAATTGTCAAAATTATTATCAATTGAGCAGAAATTATAAAAAATATAGACTGCGCTGTCCAACTGCGCTACTGTATTTGAGTGCGAAAATCAAGATCAGTGAGATTAGTCTTGGTCTAAATTTACATTCTTCCTAAATTTAAAGCATATTAGCCGCAGGTTCTTAAATAAGTTAATTTTACAAAAATTCAATTTGAAGGAAAATTTATAGTAAAAACAATGATGGCACCAAAAAATTCGATATTGAAAAAATGTTATTTCAGATGCCTAATTGTAAGTAAAATAATTTTTCAGCCTGTGGTCTAGGCTGTGTATATTTTAAAATGCCTAATCTGACCAAGGACCCCTCATTTTGTCTATCTTTGGTAGTGAAAATAACACAATTAACTAGTTTTCCAGAATGATTTCAACTCCGTTTCGGACATAAATTGCTGTCGACAAACTTCAATTAGCTTTTACACTAGGGTGTAAAATGCGAATTTTTTAAAACTCTGTTCTTACAAACGCGTTCAACTAAAAGTTCAAAATGAGTTCAAAGATTTTATGCTACCAACGCGGTTATTCCTCGTGAAAAAACTTCACGTAAAGTTCTTCACGTATTTTACAAAAATACTGAAAAATTACTGTTTTTCACGCATTTTTGAAAAAAACCTTCTAGATAAAAATAATTTTCCAAGCCAAATTTCCGAAAAAAAGCTTTAAAATGACGCAGTTTATCTTTAATCAATTATCTATCATTTTCAGTTAATTCATTTTCAGATCATTTCTAAAATACCGTGAGTTGTCCGGCATATTATATATGTTTTAATTTTCGAAATAATATATCCGATCATAAGAAAAATTGAAAGTATGGCTCAAATGATGCAATTATTCAACAAATATAGCCCACGTAATTAGTAAGCTTTCGTTGTAAAATAGTGTTATGAAAAATTTGCATTATTTAAAGGGTGGTGGTTACTAAAACGATGAAAACAGCAGTTTTGGATTACTGGAACAATAACGGATCAGCCCAACCGCTTTCGCCCACCTCAAAATCTACTTACTGTATTTAATTTGTGTTCCAACTAGGGGTCGGCACCAGAGCACATTTTTTTGATCGGTTCGGTTCGGGTATTTTTGGCCCGAAAATTGAATGCGATCGGTTCGGTTCGGATTGCTCGGAAAAAAATATGATCGGTTCGGTTCAGACAGAGTTTTTCAAAATGTGTGTTCATGATCGGTTCGGAAATCTGCTCGGACCTGATCGGTTCGGATCTGCTCGGGTTTTTAGTAGAAATTTATAAAAGATGATTATCACGATAATTAAGAAAACTAATTAACATTTTGAAATTGTATTTATTTTAATACCAGTAAAACTTGTTAGCGTGTTTTTTGTTAGACAGTAAGACCAGGGGTCGGCACATTCGAAAAAAATTGGATCGGATCGGTAAACCCGCCGAAAAATTGGATCGGATCGGTGGACTTCGCGAAAAAATTGGATCAGATCGGTAAAGTCCTCAAAAAATAGGATCGGATCGGTTCTTCGTGAAAACTCGTTTTAAGCAAATTTTTAGCTAAAAAAAATATTATGAAAAATGAATATGAAGATATTTTATCGGATACCAAATTAACTGAATTGGGTCCTTTCGGTATGAAATTTGGGGTACAATTCCAACCTTAAGTTTGAAGTTTTTTTTTCAAAATAAATCCAATAATCCAGAAATACTACTAAAGGAATTTTAAAACAAAAATTGAAAAAGATCCAAAAAATTATCCGAACGCGATCATATTTACCGAATCAGAATCGGGAATGTGATCGGTTTGGGAGTGCGATTTCGAAAAAATGTGTTCATGATCGGTTCGGACAAAAATCTGAAAAACATGTGACTGTTTCGGAGCACATAACTGCTCGGGTGCCGACTTCCTGGTTTCACACCTAGTTTAATTGTAAACGCGTACAAAATCTTCAACTGAAGGCGATCCTAACATCCTTTACGGGTGAAACAACTCTATATCTGAAAATCCCTATTCCCACTTAATTGTTCCAGTCAGGATAGTGGTGGTAGGGTGTGAGTCACTGTCGGGATCTCGAGGGTGATGAGTAGAGTAGTCGAGAGAGGGGAACTCAGGTTTGGGTCCTCGCCAAAAAAAAAGAGTGACGGTACTTCGATCTATAATAACGATCGGCCGCGATAGAAAAACCAATTTCCTACGTAAAACTCAGTAAATTCTATGTAGAAGGATTTATAACGTATGATATTTAACTGAAAAAATTGACAACTATATAATTCCAATTAAAGGTTACAAACACTGTTAAACGACTTGAAAGAAGAATGCTCCCAAACCATACCCCAACTCATCTGCTTGAACAATTAAATGGGGAATAGGAGATATACTGTCTGATCAACTGTATTTGGTTTTTTTTAGTTTGATAAATGCATTTATTATATGAGGTTAAGGAACATTGTGAATCTTGTTGTTGTACATTTAATTCAAGCAAATGGTAACTAAAACTTTCCCTTTTATACAACATTTTCAAAACAAATATATTAATGGTATTCTTTTTTTGTAAAGCCATTGGGTTAATGAAATAAGAAGAAATCCTTAGTATTTTCTCGGAGCTTAAATTATGCCTGAACAGATATTCACAATTTTAACTTTAGTATGTGTTATATTAAAAATTATAAATAAGGAATCACTTATTAAGGATCGTTTTTTTGACTCGGAAATAATTTTTGGCGGCGAATTAAAGATTTTCCGACAATGACTAAAGTGACCTCTGATGTTTGATAACTTTTAATTAAAAATCGAAATAATAGTGATGAGGCGGGAGGATTGGTATCGGGTACTTATTCACAAAGAATCTGAAATTTGGGGTTTATCTTAGGATATATTCCCTTGAGGAATGACTTCAAATTGAAAATAACCGAGGAAAGTTTTCAAAAAGGACACGCCCGTGACCAAAAAAACATTGATTTTTTCACTGGCTTACTTTCTCCGATAAACCCAGAATTATATTCCGTAAAAATTTATTATCATAAATGTTGAACGAAATATCATTCCAAAAAAGTTAAATTCAGCCACAGACAGTTGTGGTATTCACAAAACTCAAACCTTACCATAAATTTGAAAGTATATACTTCCCTGAAAATCTAAACTACACAGAGCTAGTTTCAGGCGAAATAAACGTAAATAAGTTTTGGCCCAAAATTTTCACCTATACGCCGCGGATTACAACTAAACGCCGGATTTTCGGAAAAAACGCCTATCTTTTGCCTTTCACACTATACGGTCTGGAAGAAATTCCTTATTTTCAGGATATGCATGGGTTTTTGCGGAGGTTTACGTTAGGTTATTGGTGGCGTGGGGTTTCACTTAACGCCGGTCATCCTATACGCACGGAACTACTATGCTGTATTCAATTTGAAAAAAAAAAAATTAAATAAATGAGTTACGCATGTTTTTTGACTAAAGAATTGATAATTCCAAAAGTCCAATAAAACAGATATAGAGATAAAACTGCGCTCTGCGGAACTTCTCAAGATAAGGTTTCAGTTGGATTCCCGGCACTTCAATATTAGTTTAAATATCTCCGTACAGCGGATTTTATAACCCAAAGTTTTTTGCTGACCACTCCCTTATAAGTTATAACTGAATCTAAGCATTTTCCTGGTTTATGTCTACTTGAAGCCATTAAACCTACGTAAATTTCATGAGGAGTTCTAAATAATCTAACAATTAAATAATTGGATGAAGAAACGTAAATCCGAGTAAAAGGCACTTTACTTTTTGTATCGTTTGGAAGGTATTATTAAGCTGTCCGAAATAAAAATTTGCTGACGTTGAGGTACATCTGCATTCTAATAAACAAAATTATGCTTAAACTTCGTTTCAAACTGAGTGTCGAATCAAAACAAATTTGTATTTTCACACTTTTATTGTAAGTTTTAAGAGTCTCTCAAGTCTAAGACACAAAATAAAAATGGTCTTATTCTGAAACACTCATTTATTTTTAGAGTTTAACTCCATAAGAGAACAAATAAAATTGTCTGATTTGAACACTTCAATTTTTTTTGTTAAAAGAAGATGCTGATATTTTAGGAACTTCGAGTTAAGGTTGCTGCGCAAAGATAATAAATTTCGATTATTCGATAAAGTCGACCGTCAATCAGAGACAGACTTTTTTCCCGAATTTTCAAAGTTTCCAGAAAATCTTGATCTCTTGAATTCAAACCAGAAATGTTTTTCGTATTTAAAATAAATTTCGTGCTGAACGCCAAATTTCCCTTTTTCCAGCCGAAAGTTTACTGAAAAATGAGGTAATCGTCTAAAGCGTGTGTTCGAATCCACTAATTATTGTCTTAGTGATTGTCCTTAAGTAATAGAATAGGCAAGGGGCTCGATATTAGGTAACAAATTTAATTGGTTGAGATTCGCTTGATAAAACTAACTATCAATATTCACTAAGACAACTAGTCGCGATTCGAACACGCCGCTATAGGAGATAACCGTCATTTTCAAGACTCAGTTCGGGTTGGAAAAAAATATATCGCGAGAACCGTGAAATTTGCACAACAGTTTGCACGAGACAGAGTTTTATACTTTTGAAAAGAATTTATAATTTGTATATTCCCCCTTGAATCACCTTTTGGTTAGAATGCCGTAAGACCACTACTCTTTTAACGTGTGATTTTAACGTTTGTGGCTACGCATTCTAAACCAAAAGGTGAAAAAGGATATGCGCAACAGTTGACTTGCTTGGAATGCTCTTTAACTGCAACGTATTATCATTTTAATCTTTGAACTTTGGTTTGTTGTATTTGGAAAATCCTAAGCATGAAAATAAGAAATTAAACCGCATTAAAAACAAGCTGCAATATTTTTTGGTAATTTGGCAATCCGTTTTGATAAGATGAAAAAATTCCAAGGTCTGTTAAAAATTTTATGTATAAGTTATAACCTCGAAATTTTGCAAATAAGAATTCCTTCTTCTATTTAATCAGGAAACAAAATCTAACCAAACTAGGAATTGAAACAAAAATTTAACATCTTAATTCTTTGTAAAATTTTCATAGGTTTTTTTTTCGTTTATTTAAAAAAACTTATATAGTTAAAATTATCTAAAGGAAAATTTAACGTTTTAAGCATGCAACTGCAAACTTAACCTTATTAACAATTAAATCAATTTTATTTTATTTACGCTCCACCAGCTTAACTGGTAAACAGAAGCTCTATTAATAGAGATTCCGGATAACAGACATAAGAATAAGTTTCCGCTTCAATTAAAAAAAGAGTGCGCTTACAAAGATCGATAACTTACCAAAGATTATGCTAGTTTATATCTGGCGAAACGGATAGCTTTATTTCAGGAATAAGTATACAAAAACAGCCATGCAATTCAACACAAATAATAATTTTTAACTTTCAGGCGCTACCAATTTTTATACAAAAAATGTATTCAGAAAGAATTGTCCCAAAAAAATTTATATCTATTACGTGTACCTGCCGGGGCTTTGTGCCACTTTTTTCATCCAATATTTTTTAAATCCCTATAGACAATTTCTGTCTAGATACTAGGATGTGCGGGGCTGAAAAAAAAAACGGCCTCATGAAGTGGCTAGGAGGGGTCTTAGGAGTGTTAGGATTGGCTCCCTCCAGCCCGCACATCCTAGATAACAAAAAAGGTGGTTAAAAAGATAATAATTCGGCTTTTGAAAAACGACTTATCCGAATTGTAGTATTAGATACTCAAAACTGAGCTAAAAATTATCCAGATAAAAATAAATTTGAAAAAATGGTCCAAATCAAAACATTAATTCCAATGTTTTAACAAAACCTATTTATTAAAACAATGTTCAGTAATTTAGAAAAAATCTTAAATGGTCCCGATTCGGTCCAAGTTTTAATTATTTTACTTCATATTTGCGCTCAGTTTGAGCTTTTTTCTTAGAAAACTTAATCGAATGAGTCGGGTTTCAAAAGCCAATTTATATAAAAGAATTTTGGGCCTAAAATAATGGCATAAAAAGCCCAAAGCAAAGTAACCGTAATAGATATTCCATAGTTTTTTTAAATTCTTGATTAATAGATTTTCATTTTGTTTCAGAGAAAAATTATTTTAAAAGGGCTGAATATTGTGGCTAATAATTTCCTAAAGGAGTTACTCGAAACTTTTCATTATGGTAAAAAAGAAGGGCGCACCGCGATGTTCTTGAAAAAAAGTACTTCATTTTTCCGAACTTAATCTAAAAAAATTGAAAAGGTAACATTCTCCTTATTTTTATTTCATTGTATAGACTTACTACGATATTAATTTTTTTTCGAAAGTAAATTATCAAAAAACCTTACCTTCCAGTTTGTTACAAATTCAGTTAACAAGAAAAACCGGAAAGGATTATTTACAAGACATAAAATAATTAATTCTGTGAAAAATGTTTTTTTCATGAAAAAAAATCCCACTGTGTTGAACAATCAAAAATATTTTAACAATGCAGCAAAGCAAAGTTTAATTAAAACTTGCTCGTGTAATGGGGTCAGTCCCAGGGTTTAAAAAATAGATTTAATGTTACAAAGAATTTAAATAAAACCATTTTTATTTCTGAGGGTTACATTTATTCGAATCCCGTGAAACTCAGACCAGTGTTCTAAAACGGGAATGACTTTACGATAAAGTTTTTCATGAATAGTTATGGTTTTTAAAAAATCTCATATATGAATATATATATAAATTATATATATGAATACTCCCGTAAATTTGACTCTAAAAAATTTGAGAATTGCAACCAACAAAACATATTTTTTGGCGTCTTATGTTTATTAAAAAAACTTTTTATTTATGACACAATTGTAAGATAAAGCTATAAAATGGATGTTCAAACACTTGTTTAAAGCTTTTTTCTTATGGTAGCCTTTCAAACTAAGAAACAATCATATATGTAATCCAGCGGTTATGTGAAAGCCTCTTACGTAGGCCCTGACTATAAGTTAATAAAAAGGAAACTTATATCAATTGAGGTCGTTAAATATGGATTAAGGGCCTCCAGTTGACATAGTCGATCGACTTTTGAACGATAACAAACATCGCGGGAATACTAGCACCCAACTCAAAACCCTGTATTGCAGAATAAAGGCGCCGATTTCATAATTATAAGTCATAGTTTTTGGCCAGACAACCAATGAAATTGCCGAACTACAAAAATAAACAAGAACTTGCAAAAATTGCCTATTCAAAGGCTTGAATTTTTTTTTGAAAAATATTTTTTTGAAAAAAATCAGAAATTGTCAATCTAAACATGGCAATTATCAGAACGCTTCCTCATTTTATGTAGCTGACAATTTTATTTAAAAAATGTTTGTTTGTACTGAGCGTGATATTTTTTCAAGGGCTCTATTGAAATCATAATAAAATGTTAAGCAAAACAATTTTTGCCCTTCCTACCTTAGCCCAAACTGGCTGCCACAGTAAGAACTGCGGCGAAACTAAAGAAGAACTCAAAACACCTTGTGTCATTCATGACCTTGAATGACGTAACGAAAGAATTTATAAATATTTTTTGAAAATTTTTAAATGCCGGCAACTTTAGCCTTATTTAAATAACATAATTACCAGGAGCTTATATGTGCAATCTACGCCGCAAATCTCTGAATCCTGTTTTCAGGTCAAATCCTCAATGTTGGGTATTTATGTTCGAACTTATAATTTTCTTTTTATTTCATCCCATTAAAATCAAAAATAAAATGCATTGCCAAAATAAAAGCTAAAAATTTATCAAAACGGAATGTGTGATCATATCCCCTCTTTCACCACTTTTATGAATATCCGCAGGCCTACAAACCTTAAAAACACACTATGTTTCTAATCATGGCCGGATATTCACAAAAGTGTGAAATAAGGGGATATATCAGATATATTTCATCTGCTTCTAACAATAAAAAGAGTCAAAGAAAACATTTCATCAAATACAGTAAATGGGCCATTACTAATGGCGCTTTCTGAATAATAACAATTCCAGTTTAAAAAACTTTTTAGATCCCTTTTCTCTTATTTTTTTTAAATTGGAAATTTTCACACCTAAAAATGCATTTTTTTAAATTATAAGCTATTTGCGAAAAGACGTTTTTTTAGAATTTGCGTAGAAAACATCGACAAAAACGATTTAAAATATTAACGCATATTTAAAGTATAAAATAAGAAACAATTTCTCTATTCTGCTTTTTTGATCGATAGTAACCGTTTTTTTGGAGATTTATTATAGATAAATAATAGTCTTTGAAAATTGGTGAGTTCTTTTGAAAACCAACACCTGGTCCGGAGCTGAAAGCATTGTCGTGATAGCAGTATTGTTACGGCCTGCGCGAGTGTTTAGGATGTCTGTGTTAGGATGTCTGGTACAAAACCGCGCTTCCTTGAATAATATGAGGTGAATAAGCTTGAGGTTGAAAATAAACTTTTATGGGCATAAACACATTTTGAGATACAAGAAAAAAAAATTAAACTCAGATAATTTAAAGACTCGTTCTGAAAATGAAAAACTATATAATGTAATTGGTTAATGAAGAGAAATAACGTAAAATTTGTATCGTTATTTCTTCGTGGTTTTTAGTTTATCCAGAATCATCATGCAGCTGGATTTTAATTGAAGATTTTATCAGTCCGAAAGCTAAATCAATCGTACTTCACGGTGATTTTTTGAAAAATTTAAGATTTTGGAATTTTTCAGCATTTGAGCTTTGTTTTTGGCAGGTAAATTTGAAATTTTCATTTGAAGAATTTTGAGTTCATTTCTTTCCGCTTTAAATTTTGAATCGCCTTTTTTAATCGAAATAAATTTTTGCAGCCTCAAGCTAAACTAACCCAATTTTTACACGAGAATAACGTCGAGGAAAGGTTACCAGAACTCCGATATCACAAAAACCATCTCCCCCTGAATGATACAGGCAAAATTGGTTCTATTTAAAAAATAGTAATCATTTTGGGATGCTGCGCATCCAAAATGATTAATAAGTAAAAGTATAGTTAATATTACGAAATTACAGAAACAATATTATTTATATCCCCCTATTCTGAAAGGCTATTCACACTTTTGTGAATATACCCGGCCCACACTTAAAAAACACACTAAACGTTTCTATCAGGGGCTTGGATATTCAACAAAAGTGTGAATCCCAGGAGAGTAATAGAATGATTATCGAGGAAATATCGATTTTTGAGTATTCGGGGCGTTTTGAAAACAGAACCTCATCTGATTTAAGTTTTTTTTTGATAAAGATATTAGAATGAAATTGTGTGCAGCAAGATAGAATGAGGCCTCGGTGTATTTCCTACTATACTGTATTTATAGTTAAAAGTAGATTCCCACTAGTCTTGTTAAAAAGTGCTCCATCAGGTCTCAATCTTTTTAACCTGTCATGGTGGTTTAAAAAATTAAATACAAGGGGGTTTTTGGGGAAATAAGTAATTGCTCATTAAAAGTATTCAACTATTAACTATAACCACTCAAAAGGTTTTGTTTAAATTTCAATAGATGTTTTTAATAGAAAGTATAACGAAGCAAAAAAAAGTTTAAAGAAACAAAATATATGAGATAGCTCAAAACTGAGGCAAAAATATCCTATGGATAATAAGAATAAGAAATAAAAGTCCGAACTCGGACGCATGTTTTTATTTTTTAATGAGATAACTAAAATTGTGTAATTATCAGTTTTTTGTAAAAAAAAAATCTGGAAACCAATGGTTTGAATCAAACTATTTTTTTAAATTTATGCCATTCCTGAAATAGTTGTGCTCAGTTTGAGGTATATAAAGGTTAATGAGTTGTTTTCAAAGCCGAATATTTAAACATTTTGGGCCAAAAACTAGCTAAAAATGTTTCAGAAGCACGCGTAATCGATATATCATTGATATATATCAATAATTCCTAATAAGAATGATTGATTTATTTATTAGTATTAAATGCTCGTGTATTTGACGCATAATTTGATGGTGCAATCAAGCGATTCAAATCGAACAATTGCCTATCTTTACCACGCTATGCACAAAAATATGCAGGAGAAAAGGATGCGGAATCGTCCTAAAAACATCCTTTTTTGAGAAAGCTGGTTGTGAATCCACTTGAAAATAATTCATACAAAAATGTTCAACAATTCTCAAAAAAATTCCAATCTGTCACTATATCATCTACACCCTTGATTAAAAAGTCTGTGCACATAGTGCGCGATAATACAACCACCACCACCACGCTCTACTTTTTCAGGCCCAGAATTTTCAAATAATGAAACTGTGCGTTTTCTTATATAAATCACCACTACAAGATTCCGAAAGCCACTTTTAAAATTCAACCAAGTCCCGGTAAAAATGCCAAATTAAGAATATAATTTCAACCACAATTCTTTAATCGCTGGAAATAAGGTTCTGACCCGGGAAAATTAAGATTTAAAATTTCAACGGATCGAAAAACCACTAACAGGTCGGGTTAAAATCTGTAGCAAAATCGAAATATTCCCATCCTTTTATAATTATAATCAGCTAAAGTTTAGTTTTAGATTCGATTAAATTTAAATTAATTTGAATAAAGTAATTGAATTGATTAATTTTCAAATTATTAAATTATTTATATTAATAATTTGAAATAATAATTCAAATTAATTAATTTACAATTATATAATTTATTGTAAAATTAAATTATATGTAATTCAAAATTTATCAAAAACTCAAATCAATTTTAATTTAAATGTATATAATTAGAATGAATTTTATTAAAAATGTATTACATTAGAATAAATCTGAAAGTTAAAATTGTTTAATTGAAATATATAAGATCTTATTAAGAATAGAAAAAACAGCTATGTTTATAAGCATATAACTTATACTCAACAGAGGGTGAAAATGCAGCAATTTGTTGATAAAAATTAACATTATAATTCAATTTAATTGAGAAAATTAATAATAATTTAAATAAATTCAATTAATTTTTAAAAAAGAACTTAATATTTTTGAAAAAAAGGTGTTTGATAGATCAGAAAATCATACATAAATTTGTGTTAAAATTCGGAAAAAAAATTGATCATAGTCCGAAAAATATTTTCCGAAATTCCGAGTTTCTTTAAATTTTTCGAAAAAAACTTTTTTTATGAATATTGTCTGTCAGTTGTTTTGACTTTGAAGCAAATTTTTTCCCTAAAATTTTATCAAACAATGGTTATTTTCTACTTTATACAAACCTCGATTAAGAACTTTGAAAGTCCCCGCGCGTCAAACCCCCACCTCAATGAATACTTGTATTACCCATAATCCTCCTATACTGCTAGATCCCAGGGAGCAACTACAGCGTACACTTCATCGAATGGAGATGAATTTTGGATGCGACAATTCGATAAATACTTAGCACAGGTTTAGTTGTTATACAACATTGCGTTACATATCTATATCTGACATTGATTCACTGTATATAAAACCAGACCGAGCGCGCCGGAATCTCTCGAATCTTAAGTCAAATGCATAAGTAACCAGGAAAAAATTTGTAATGTGTTTTCATAAATACAAGTTGGTGTGACAATGGGCAATACTGCAATTTGGAACATGAAGGCAATGGGCAACCTTGTTTGAGCCAAATTTGGATGCCGAAATTGGGCTAAAACTGATGGTAAGGGCAACACTTTTGGTTAAAAGCTTTGTGTGTCGCTCATAGCCAACACCTCCCTGTAATACAATCGACCAACGTAATTTTTCCAGAAAATTGTGCGAAAATATGAATCTAGAAGACTATTCATATTTGTAAATAGTTATCTTGTATGCATATCGTGTAATGTTTTACGAAGCGTCTGAGACAAAATAATGATTTGTCGAGACTTGAGTTGGATTAGATGCTTAATTCAAACCTTTATTGTATAATAATTGATTCGAATCACCTCAAATAAGTCGACGCTAATTGAACTCATAATTTAACAAAGACGGAGTATTTATAAATATAACTTTTTTTGTAAAGCAAAAGCTAGGAAGAAGTTACTTGGTCGAGAGCGATATTTTGATAATTTATTACGTAGCTGTGCTGGGGCTTTTATGCCACTTTTTTTTAGCCAAAATTTTAATATAATACGGCTTTTGAAAACGACTCATCCGATTAGTTTTTAAGATACGTCCATTTTTGGATTATTTTATGAAGATTACTTGAAATTGTAATTATTATCAGTTTTGTTCAAAAATTGGAAAATATGAGTCTGATTCGGACCAATTTTTGTGAAATTTATTTTTTTCTAACATATGTTTGCTCAGTTTGAGTTATCTAAGAACTCAATCGGTTGAGTTCTTTCGGAAAGCCGAATTAAATCAAAATAACTGAAAAATGCGAAAAAAGTGCAATAAAAATCCCCAGCAAGTAACCAGTATAGAATATGTAAAAAAGCAAGTCAAACGAAAGTTCAAATAATAACGTTCGTTTTTTTCAGAAACCACTGAAACTAGTAATAACATTTATATAAAATCCATCACGTTTTATAAAATAGTTTCAACCACATAAACAACCAATCATCCGCTTAAAAATCCGTAAATAGCCACGTCTACTCCCCTGTAGAATGTCTTCAGAATAACTCAATGGGGCAACTGACGTGATATTACAATATGAAGATCCTTAAGTTCGATCAAATCTCATTTTATCTCGGTGTGGAGACCACAACTTGTGAGGTTTAGTTAAAAAATTTTTGTTCAAATTGGTTTTTTTTACAAAAGCGGCGATATCGCCGGCCTAATATCGCCGAATTGCCAATATCGCCAAAAAAACCCTACGCAATTTACGAATTTAAAGCTAAATTCATGCAAGTGCCAATATCGCCGAATGAGTCAATATCGTGAAAGAGTGGCGTCAGAATGAGTCAATAATTCAAGACAGAATTTTTTTTGAATTTATATTTGCAGTGCGTTTGGTGAATAACGTATTTTGACACCATTCTTGTATTTTACGTCATTTATGGACCTTTTCGGTGGACCTCCCTTGTAGAAATTTGAAACAACATTTAACAAATTAATGATGTCATTTCAAAACAACCGCCACAAAGTTTTTGATTTTGAACGAAAAATAATTCGTCCGCAATATGCCCGGAAGTGCCTCATACGCCGAATGTTTTTTGTATGTGTGTATTGTGACCTTATTGCTCAATATACAGCAATCAAGGCTTACTAGTGCTTTCGAAAAACAATTCTGGGATAATTGGCCCCTTCCTGGTAATAATTTAATACAAATAAGTCTAATTAAAAAAATTTTAATAATTTTTTTGACGAAAACGCGAGTTTCAAAATAATTAACATTGTATGACTGCTCGCTCTAAACAAACGATGCAAATATTTGCAATCAATCGTACATTAGCTTGTCCGAAAAAAAACATATCTTTAGAAACATATATCAAACATCTTTCGAGATGCTAGGAGTCAAATCAAGTGGTTTTTCAAGTACTATTCAATTCGAAGATTAAGTCGTAAATAAATATTAAAGCCAAATATACAAATTTCTGCATTTTGAAACCAACGACCCCCTTTAAATTTGTCTTTGGGTGGAAAACGGCAGAGTGTGACACCCTTATGAAATGTTAAGTCTAATTTGATTGATATATAAATAAAATCGAAAATAGAAATGCTATAAACAAATCGAAAATTCGAAAAAAATTTGATAACTGCGGACTAATTAACATTCTCAAAAATTGTTTGTTCAAAACAAATTAGACTGATAACTTAACTAATGAGTCATTTTTTGAAACCAGATCTTAAAAGTCTAACTTCTGAGATTTACAAAAAAAATCAAGGTTCATTTCAAGAAATGGAGTTTGTCCTAGTGAAGTTAATGATGGTCCCAGTCGTATTGGTATATGTATTCAAAAAACTAATTAACAAACTGACAGATCATCCTTTTTAAAGTGAAGCATCATTTTCCATCACATTATGAAATTTAATTCGGCACGAAGTTTTACCCGTATTTAACAGTGGAGAAAAAACCTAAAAAACTCCTTGTTATGCAAAATGTATGTAAAATTCCGACTTTGCTACAACTGCGAATAAGGTTAAAAATGGCCAAAGAAAATTATCAGTATTCGTCTAATATCCACTCTTGTATTACCCTCCTACGTGAGAAGTGTTTTTCAAAAGCTCAAGAATTGATAGAATACTTGGTAATCCTACCTTGACCTAATAGAATTTTATTTATATTCCCAGAAAAAAATCGTTAAAAACGATTAACAATCTTGTCAAAATAAACATGGCTGAATATGCTTTTTTGACTTGACGTACAAGCACAGACAAAAACATGCCACAAGTGTATATCAATTTTTCATAGTAGGTTTCATATTCATTCTTACTTCCTGATCAAACTTGTTTTTAAAATTGGCTGTATTACGAAAAATATTCAAAAACTTTTTTCAGGGAATTTCAATTATATCATAAATATACATGTATAGGTTCTAAAAAAACCATAAGCAATGTTCGGGATCCCCACAAAATAAAAAACAGGTAAATTAAGAATCAATAAGCATGTTCCATAAGCATGTATCGCAACATAATTGCAATTTTAACAACGTAGTAATTTTAAACATTTTCAAATATTGTGTTAATATATAAGAATTATTTTAAAATTTTAATTATTTTGGAACCAAATACCAAATTATCTTTGATATGTTAGAAATGTGGTTATCAGTTGTAGACAAATAACTATATCTTTTATAAAAATCTGTAGTAAAATTATTTATATAATTTGTAACGTGAACCCTTATGTTTTGTATGCTTAAAAAATTTTGAGATTTTTTTCAAAAATCCCGAACAAAAACTGATTTTTTTATATGTCAAGACGAAATATATTGTTTATAAAATTAATTCTTTTGATTTTTATTTTTGAGCTAATTGGGCTCTCCGGGGGGGAATTTGATAACAATTTCGATATAATTGAAACCATATCATATAATTTATATGCATTATGGTTTCAATATAATGAAAATTTTATCAAAATCCAAAGAATTTTGAATTAACAGATTTGTAGGTTCAATGTTTCATAAAAAATAAAATTCAAAGAATTTTATAAACATATATTTCGTTCTTAAAATTTTTTTTGGTCGGGATTGAAAAATCTCAAACATTTTAAGCCAGTATCAAAAAATCATAAGGGTTTCACGTTACAAATATATAAATAATTTACTAAGATTTTTATAAAGATAGTTATTTTTGTCATACAAAGTATACCACAATTACTAAACATATCAAAGATATATTTGGTTTGGTTCCAAAAAAGATTAAAAGTTTAAAATAATTTCTTATGATATTACACAAATGAATTTTGAAAAGTTAATAACGACTGTGAAAATGCAATAAAATATTGTTTAGATGCGGATAACATGCTATAGGGGTCACTTCGATCAAAATTTTTATTCTAGAATTCAAATCCAGAAAATATACCATAATCGGGTTATCTAAAATTATGCTGAGAATTTTCGACAAAAAACAAGTCAACCTGCTACGTGAGAGATTTCAAGTGAAAATCCTTCTTAAAATTCTAAATTACACTTGAGACAAGCATAAGAAGGGCCTGATAAAAGTCCGGATTGAAAAATATAAAAAAGGAATTCAAGATACGATTGTTTTGACATTTCTAAATTAATTGTTGTGGCCCAATTTGACTTGTGTTTTTATAATAAATATTTGACATGTTTTGGGTGTCAAAATGGAAAAAACAGCAAATTGAAGGAAAACTGGGTTTTAGATGGCAGTTGCTGCAGCCCAGTTCCCACTTAAAAAGAATGGCCGTTAGTGATCACATTTCCTTTTGTTGATAATCTAAACAAACTGCAAGTTTCAGCACATGATTACGAAATCCAAGTCACATAATTCCCAAAAAATGCAAAAATAATTTGTTTTAATAATCAGACCAAATTCACAATTATATCAGACATATCTATATCAAATTGTTTGAAAATTCTATGTAAATTGGTATTCAAGCGGGACAAAAAACAAAACGGGTTTATATACAAGGTTAGTTAAATGAAATCAGGTATTTATAGCGCAAATATACATTTACATTTATACAAAATACATGCTGAACTTTGAGAACAATTATCTGCTAATGCCAGCATTTTTTTGGCAAATTAAGAAATATAAAACAAATTTTTCATCATTCTGAGCCGAAAATACATGGAAAGTTTGAAATGAAATTAAAACGATTAATAAGCGCAATATAATGGTTTTGCAAAATTAAAGAAAGTATATAAAAAGTTTTTCTTATTTTTAATCGAACTGAAATCATCAATTTTGGGGAATTTAATTGTCTTTCTGCCAAAATTAAAAAATCTTGAATTATATGTTTTAAAGTCTGATATGTTTTTGAGTTAAATGTACTGCAAAAGTGAGGTACATCATAATATTTAAGAATAATTTCTTCTGATTAAAACGGTCATGAATAATTTGACAACCTTTTATGAATAATTTAAGGCGCTGCGACAATTACAGAAATTTATTGTTGAGCCCGTTTTCCTTGAACTTAGGGTGTCCACCGGTCTGTGAAAGCGGGTTTTCCTTTCCGCGGTGCCCCTCAGCCGAAGCGTTTTTCCATTTTGAATTAATTTCTAAATTTTTTGCTGACCCTGATCTTTGGGGTGGTGTTCAGCGGGGCGCACAGGAGATAGGCATCCGCCATACTTTAGAATTTTTTCGAAATTTTCAAATTTCCTGGATATTTTACTCTGTTCGGTGAAGAATTTCGAGCCGGTGTTTCTCTGATTTTCCGGCGAGATCTCTGGGTTAAAGTTCTTGTTTTTTCATGCCGTGGTGTTGTTCGAAAATAATTGTAAGATTTTTTTGTTCTGGGTTTCGTAATTTTCCTTCGTGTTGTAATGCTCCTCTCTAGCGGCTCTTTGACGGGTTGGTTTTGAGTAGAGAGGCAGTCGCAGCGCAAAAGTTAGGGACAGTTAAGAGGGGTGATGATAAGAAGTTAGGCGGTGGGTTAGATTGTTAAAGAATAATTCAGAAGATTTCGGCGAGCTCCCTTTTTCTAATGGTGTACACCTCCAACAAGATTGGCGGCGCACCAACCGGCTGGGGCAAGACGGAAAAACTACACCAAACACCCAAAACAACTCATCCACCACCTTTGCCCAACTGCACGTACACTACCTATTTTCATCAATAAAAAATCTAAAAAATTGCAATCGGATTTTCAAATTTTTGTAAACAAAATTTGTTGTAAAATGTTATATTTTTTTGCGATTTAATATTTTATCAGATGTGTGATGTTTAACTAAAATTTATAAAACCTGAAAAACTCTTGGTCAAAATTATGAAACTTTTCTTTCTGATTTGACAATGTGTCAGAAAAAAATATAGTGCTCCTAATTGGTATAATTTTATTGAGAAAAATCATGAGGGACGAAAAAATTTTTTCAACCTCAAAATCATTTTCATTCATGTGACAGTTTATAAGAGGGTACCTGGTTAGCGTTAACAAGATTTACATATGTTCGGAGAACAATTTGAGAATGAAAATTTCAGAAGTCAAAAATTGTTTAACTTTTTTATTAAACTCGTGACACGCACACTTGGCCCAACGAAGAACCGGCTCTATATCCCCTATTCACACTTTTGTGAAATCCCGGCCCTTCTTAACTTAAAAACAACACTGCGATTTAACTTAATCAGGGCCGGGATATGTCCACAAAGTTGAATAGGGATATAATATAGCTAGATTTATAGTCTATATTCAAAATTGAACGGCCTGTACCGAGTTTACCTAATTGTAAAAAAATTGTACACTGATTTTAGACCCAGAATTTTTCAGATAAATTAGCTCTTAAATTGCAAATCCTGTATGAATCAAAAACTCAGTGACAATTCTTTGATAAATATAACCGAAGCTTCAATCTGAAAATTTATATTTAATCGTACTCAGTTACTCAAGTACTTTGACCCCATACGTTTTCTATTAAAACAAGTAGTCACTAGACTATTCAAAACAAAAAATAAAATATACTTTGATCAAAAATCAATAATGTTTGCAGATATAACCACATGTACCAAAACTTGCCCTGACTGTTCTTTTGGGTTCAAAAACATAAAATGGCTTCAAAAATCCTAAGATAAATGTTTGCGTTATTTCAAGTGAAACTTAGGTGAACTGCTGCCTGTATAGTTTGTTCAGTCGAGAACCGACCATCTCTTGTTTAACCATTTAATAGTATCGTTAGTTTGTAATTTCGGCACAGAGAAGCCAAATTTTCTAAAATAAAGATTTTTTACAGGCGGGGGCGAATCGCCGTAAAGGTTTTGGCAATTTCGGCGATATGGGCATTTATATAATTGTTCAAAAAATGAAAAACGCGTAGGCGTTGGAAATGACGTCATATGTTCAAACACATTTTTTAATTTTATACAAGAGTTCAAACGAAATAGGTTGTAGATGAAGTGAATACAAGAATGCGTAGAATTCCAGTAACCCACAAACGCATCATAAAAGTTGATTAAGAGTAGATTTGAAAATTAAACCAGAAGTGGTCATCCATGACGCAACAAAGTACTTTGAACATAAATGTCAAAAAAAATCTGCTATTTTCGCGCAAATTCGGCGACTAATGGGGCACTTTCGGCCATAGTGGGAACAGGAATTACTTTGAGCTAAAAATCGTGGAATTTGGCGTTTGGTAAATTCGGCGATTTTAGCACATTCGGCGATATTGGGCTCACCCATGTATACTTAAACCCCTAAACCTTACATTTAATTAGTATACATTAGAAAAAATGGTAAGTTGTTAATATTTTCAAGATTTTAAAAAACAAAGCAACATTTTATCTGATAGATTTAAGACTTACATAAATTGGTTACGATTCGACTCAAATATTAAAAAGAAATGAACTTTATGATTTAACTTGCGACATTTTTGCGGGTGAAAAGTTTCAAATGGACAAATTAGACTTTTTCACATTCGAAGTATATTTTTGATGTGATTTTGTCAGGCCCATTCCTTTGACTGAGATCTAATGGGAAATCATTGTGTAAAATTTGCAAGGAGATGTGATGACCGCAGAAAAATCGATACATTATTTTACTTATAATTTTCGTTGTTTCAGCTAAAATAATTGTTTGGAATTAAATTTCCAGTTTCATTGCGACGTTTAATTTTTAATTTTGAATTTTTGTTTTTATTATCGAAAATTTATTATTGTTGGCAAAATTTAATTTTAAGTGATTTATTTAAATCGTTCAACGGCAGAACAAATCATACTTGATTTCCCCTCCTTAACCCCTCTTACTACGCAAATGGCCAACATTATTGTAAACCAAAATCGGATTGTTCATATGCGTCAAATAAAAAAACCATTGTGGATCAACCAAAAAATCCGACATTTGATTTCCCTCGTGAATTCCGGCAAAAGGAGATAGAAGTTCGCGAGCTCACGATTCATGTACGATTTTTCGATTGAGACAAGGGGGATAAGATTTCGGAGAGAGTATAGGGGGGCTACTGTACACAACCTCACCACCCACACATTTGGATTGCCCGATAAAGTAGAACCACTTATTAGCTCAGGTTTCATTTTATGGTCGGGTCCATAGTATTAATAATGAAAAGCCAGGGGTCTAATTTTTTGTGTTGATTTGAATTGCCCTTCAATTTATTTTCAATACGGGGACTTATTCACATTCTAGCTTCAGAATGATAAATAAAAATGTGATATGTTATTTCTAAAAAGGGTGTGGAATAAAGACTTATTATGAATTTGTTGATTATTATCTATTCAAACATGAAATTGAATTTTTGACTTTTTTCTTTTTTATTAAAATATTTTCAATTTTTTTTATTTTAAATTTTCCATATTCAAAATTTCATTTTTTTTTAACTTAATTTTTTTCTATTTCGAAATTCCATCTCTAGTAAGAAATATAAAATTGTTTTTAGAAATTTTTAATAAAATTAATTTATCTTCAATTGTTTTTCTTCGTCGAAATTTTTATTTATAATCGTAACTCTTATGTTAAATTTATAATTTTCAAATTTCCAAGTTTTAAGTTTTGGAACATATACTTTTTATTGCCATGATATAATTTTTAATTTTGGTCTATTTTATTTTTTTAAACCTCCGAGACCTGTTAGCCTAATCCAAATCAGTTTGAGTCCAAAATTTCCAAGAAAATTGATTTATAAGAAATTGAAACCTTAAATTGTTTCCATAAGAAGACGCGGTGCCAAGTTTTTCTTGAGTTGATAATTGTTTGATTTAATGTTTATTTGAGACGGGTTCCACGGGGCCCTCTTTGCAATATTAGGGGAATTAATGTGACAAGATCACCAATATTATATATATTTAATTTGTTTTGAGATGATAAGAGATTTTTCATGATTAATTCAACGGTCGAAAAACTAAACAGTTTTTAGTACATTTTGTACCGAGAAAAATGCTGAAGTTCCAAAATATTTTACAAAAATAATACCAAATATTAGATTGTACATTCTCCCGGAGAGAATCTCCACACTAATTTTCTTTTCAGAAATTTATTAATGACTCGACCTTCTTTGAAAAATTCCTTCTCAGGGTACTAATAATTAGCTCTCATTAGTTTGCCCTCTCATAAAATTTATACAGGTGTAAAGACTTCCCTTCTTTTTTTCCAAATGGATAAACACTTGATTCCTCAACGAGCAGTTTATTGGTTGAAATCTGGAGAAAGAAGCCAATAAAACAGCGGGAAAAGTGTATCAATTTGCGGAAAAAGAGAGGGAAAACACCCTGGTAGATTTTGCACTGTCGTTTTCCTGAAAAATTAACTAAAGTTTTCCAAAAGATTATATATATCCTAAGAATAATCATTTAAAAAAAATGAAATTCTGAAAGAAGGACCGGAGTGAAAAATATTTTTTTGGCGAAGTTTTAATTGTCAAAGCAACTTTATTTAATGTGTTTCAAAAAGTTTCATCATTAAACTTTTCAAATAAACTTTAAAAAACATTTGATGTCGTTCAGATTTTAATTTAGGAACCTCAAAATCACGCAACTTATCCGAATGTTCTATTTTGAACTGATCTCTTGGCGCTAAGGATAGGACAGATCCCAGTACCCTAGCGATAAAAATGTGAGCACATGTTTTGAAGCTGTTTCGTATATTTAATTGCGACCACATTGAATTATTTCTTAATATTTCAAGAACCTTGGTGCTTGATTTTATGAAAAAATATTTCGTACAAACTACTAAAATATAAAATTTAATTTTCAAAACTTTTTTTTTAATGGACAAACAAATTGTCCTTATTAAGTAATTTGTTAACGATGAGTTGACCTGCAATCGAATGTTATAACGAAATTTCCGGTTTTTTAATTTCAAATTTTTAATTTGTACATCGCGAATTTCAAATCTAAAGTTCGAAATTCTATTTTTAAATTTCCATTTAACTTGAAATTTTAAATAAATAAATTAATATTATAGAATTTATTACAGCATGCATACAAGTTTTTTGTACTGAAATTTAAACGTTATTTTTTATTTTTTTTGTTGAACTGAACATTTTTATTGTTGAATTTTTATTTATCTAAATATCATGTTTTCAATAAGAAATTTCTATTTATATTTAATTTGTTATTTGAAATTATTTATTTTCAATTATGAAATTTCCTTAATTTCAATTTGTATTTAAAATTTTGCTGTCTTATGATTAATTTTTAAATTTTCTAATAAACTATTTTTAAAAATTGCCTGAATAAAATTATCGAAATATTTCAAAAAGAATCTAATTTTGATAAGCTTGACAAAAAAACGTGCCTTTTATAAAAGTGATCTGAAAATGCTGAGTTTTAAAGTATAAGTATAGCTGGAAAATTAATCCAACAAAAGATAGAAAGTATTGAGTGGCTGCCAATTTTGAGGACTAGGTTGAAAATATCACAGGGGGTAGATTGCCAGATGAATATAGAAGCAGGTTTAGAAGATTTCAAAAAAATTGATTTAAATTTACAATCTTATTGCGGCCAAACTTAATTCAAACGAACCGCGGAAATTAATTTTCTGTCATGCCTAAAGTTTTTTTGTCTTAAATCAGCTATTAATAATATTATACGCAGCAATATATCATATACAGGCGAAGGCCGATATCGCTGAAATTTGCCGATATCGCTAGAATTGCCGAAATCCGCAAAAAGACCTTTCGCAATTTCATAATTTTAGCTTAAATTACTGTCATGTATCAATATCCGCCGAATTTGCTCAAATAATCACCAAACTTTCTTGAGATTTATTATNTTTTTTGATCGGTTCGGTTCGGGTATTTTTGGCCCGAAAATTGAATGCGATCGGTTCGGTTCGGATTGCTCGGAAAAAAATATGATCGGTTCGGTTCAGACAGAGTTTTTCAAAATGTGTGTTCATGATCGGTTCGGAAATCTGCTCGGACCTGATCGGTTCGGATCTGCTCGGGTTTTTAGTAGAAATTTATAAAAGATGATTATCACGATAATTAAGAAAACTAATTAACATTTTGAAATTGTATTTATTTTAATACCAGTAAAACTTGTTAGCGTGTTTTTTGTTAGACAGTAAGACCAGGGGTCGGCACATTCGAAAAAAATTGGATCGGATCGGTAAACCCGCCGAAAAATTGGATCGGATCGGTGGACTTCGCGAAAAAATTGGATCAGATCGGTAAAGTCCTCAAAAAATAGGATCGGATCGGTTCTTCGTGAAAACTCGTTTTAAGCAAATTTTTAGCTAAAAAAAATATTATGAGAAAATGAATAATGAAGATATTTTATCGGAACCAAATTAATGAAATTGGGTCTTTTCGTATGAATTTGGGGTACATTCAACCTTAATTTGAAGTTTTTTTTCAAATAAATCCATAATCCCGAAAACTACTAAAGGAATTTTAAAACCAAAATTGAAAAGTCCAAAAATTATCCGAACCGATCATATTTACCGATCAGATCGGGAAAATGTGATCGGTTTGGATTGCGTTTCGAAAAAAATGTGTTCATGATCGGTTCGGACAAAAATCTGAAAAACATGTGATCGGTTCGGAGCACATAATCTGCTCGGGTGCCGACTCCTGGTTCCAACAGCCTAGTTTATTGTAAACGCTGTACAAAAATTTCACTGAAGGCGATCTACACTTTACGGTGAAATCAACTGCTATATCTGTATATCCTATTCCCACTTAATTGTTCCAGCAGGATGAGTTGGGGTATGGGTTTGTGAGCACGCGGTCAGGTGAGAGTCAAGAGAGGGAACTCAGGTTGGGTCCTCGCCAAAAAAAAGAGGGACGGTATTATCGATCTATAATATCGATCGCCGCGATAGAAAAACCAATTTCCTACGTAAAACTCAGTAAATTCTATGTAGAAGGATTTATAACGTATGATATTTAACTGAAAAAATTGACAACTATATAATTCCAATTAAAGGTTACAAACACTGTTAAACGACTTGAAAGAAGAATGCTCCCAAACCATACCCCAACTCATCCTGCTGGAACAATTAAGTGGGAATAGGATATACTTCTGATCAACTGTATTTGTTTTTTTTAGTTTGATAATTGCATTTATTTATATGAGTTTAAGGAACATTGTTGATCTTTGTTGTTGTACATTGTAATTCAAGCAATGGTACTAAAACTTTCCCTTTTATGCAACATTTTCAAACAAATAATTATGGTATTCGTTTTTTAAAGCAATTGGTTATGAATAAGAAGAATTCCTTAGTATTTTTCGGAGCTAAATTCTGCCTGACAATATTCATTTAAACTTTAGTCTGTGTATAAAATTATAAATAAGGATCGTTTTTTTGACTTCGGAAATAATTTTTGAGTGGCAGAATTAAAATTTCCGACAATGACTAAATGACTCATGATGTTTGATACATTTTATTAAAATCGAATAATAGTTATGAGGCGGAGGATTGGTCGGGTCTTATTCAACAATAGAATCTCAATTTGGGGTTTTATCTTAGGATTATATTCCTTGAAGAAGTGACTTTCAAATTTGAAAATACCCGAGGAAAGTTTTCAAAAAAGGAACGCCCGTGACCAAAAAAACATGATTTTTCACTGGCTTATTTTCTCGATAAACCCAGATTAATTCAGTATTAAAATTTATTTCATAAATTGAAAAATATCATTCAAAAAGTTAATTTCAGCCAAAAATTGTGGTTCAACTAAACCTTCATCAAATTTGAAGTAATACTTCTGAAAAATATAAACTACAGCGGTTTCTGGCGTATAAACGTATAAGTGTTTTGCCAAAAATTTTCACCTATACGCCGGATTTCACCTAAACGCCGGATTTTCGAAAAAACGCCTATCTTTTGCCTTCACCTATACGCGTCTGGAAGAAAATTCTTATTTTCAGATGCATGGGTTTTGCGGAGGTTTACGTAGGTTTTTGCGTGGGTTTCACTTAAACGACGTCACCTATACGCCGGACTATGCTGTATTCAATTAAAAAAAAATTAAATAATGAGTTTAGAGTGGCCGCGGTCTGAAGCATTTTGGGAAGGGCTAAAAATCAGAAAAAATCGAGGAAGCCATTTTGTAGGAAATTTTACGGAGATTATTTTTTTGAGATTTTTATGACTCAAGAATTGATAATTCTCAAAGTCCATAAAACAGAGATATAGAGATAAAACTGGCTCGTCGGAACTTCTCAAGATAAGGTTATTTGATTCCGGCACTTTCATATTAGTTTAAAGATCTCCGTACAGCGGATTTTATACCAAAGTTTTTTTTTGCTGACCACTCTCTTATAAGTTATAACTTGAATCTAAGCATTTTCTGGTTTTATTCTACTTGAGCCATTAAACCTAGTAAATTTCATGAGGAGTTCTAAATAACTAAAATTAAAAAGTCATGAAGAAACGTAAATCGAGTAAAAGGCACTTTACTTTTTCTATCGTTTGGAAGGTGGTTGTTGATTTATTACTTTTAAAGCTCTAAACGCATCAAAAATTATTTATTTAGCTGTTCCGAAATAAATTTGCTGACCTTGAGGTAATTCTGCATTCTACAAAATTATGCTTAAACTTCGTTTCAAACTGAGTGTCGAATCAGACAAATTGTATTTCACACTTTATTGTATTTTTAGAGTCTCTTAAGTCTAGACACAAAATAAAAATGGTCTGATCTGACAGTGTCAGACTGACACTCAATTTTATTTTTAGAGTTTAAACTCAAAGAGACAAATAAAATTGTCTGATTTGACACTCAATTGTTGTTTAAAAAAGATGCTGATATTTTAGGACTTCGAGTTAAGGTTGTCTGCGCAAATAATAATTTCGATTATTCGATAAAGTCGACCGTCAAATCAGAGACAGATTTTTTCCGAATTTTCAAAGTTTCCAGAAAAATCTTGATCTCTTGAAATTCTAAACAAAATGTATTTTTCGTATTTAAATAAATTTTCGTCTGAACCCCAAATTTCGTTTTTCCAACCGAAGTTTATCTTGAAAATGAGGGTAATCTCTAAAGCGTGTGTTCGAATCCCACTAATTATGTCTTAGTGATTGTCTTAAGTATAATAATAGACAAGGGGGCTCGATATTAGGAGAACCAAATTTAATTGGTGTGAGATATCAGCTTATAAAACTACTATCAAATCACTAAGACAACACTAGTCGGATTCGAACACGCGCTATAGAGATAACCGTCATTTCAAGACTCACTTCGGTTGGAAAAAGGATATATCGCGAGACCTGAATTTGCACAGACAGCCTATTCGAGTTTTATACTTTTGAAAAAATTTATATTTGTATATGCGCCACAGTTGATTGCTTTGGAATGCTCTTTTAACTACACGTATTATCATTTTAATCTTTGAACTTTGGTTTTGTTGTATTTTGAACTCCTAAGCATAAAATAGAAATTAAACCGCATAAAAATCAAGCTGCATATTTTTTTGGTAATTTGGCATCCGTTTTTTGATAAGATGAAAAATTCCAGGTCTGTTAAAATTTTATGTATAAGTTATAACCCGAATTTTGCAATTAAGAATTCTTCTATTTAATCAGGAAACAAAATCTACCACTTAGGAATTTGAACAAAAATAGCTCTTAAATTCTTTGTAAAATTTTCATAGGTTTTTATTTTCGTTTTATTTAAAAAAACTTATATAGTTAAAATTGTCTAAGAAATTTAACGTTTTAGCATGCAACTGCCAACTTAACCTTAATTAACAATTAACAATTTTTATTTTATAACGCTCGACCAGTTAACTGGTAACTAGATCTCTATTAAACAGAGATTTTCCGGATAACAGACATAAGAAATAAGTTTCCGCTTCAATTAAAAAAAAGAGTGCGCTTACAAAGATTCGAACTTACCAAAATTACTGTCTAGTTTATATCTGGCGAAACGGATACTTATTTTTTGGAATAAGTATACAAAAACCCCATACAATTCAAACAATAATAATTTTTAACTTTCAGGCCTACCAATTTTTATACAAAAATGTTTCAGAAAAATTGTCCCAAAAAAATTTATATCTATTACGGTACCTGCCGGGGCTTTTGTGCCACTTTTTCATCCAATATTTTTATATCCCTATAACATTTTTTTGTTAATCTAGGATGTGCGGGCTGAAAAACGGCCTCATGAGTGGCTAGGAGGGGTCTTAGGAGTGTTAGGATTGGCTCCCTCAGCCCGCACATCCTAGATTAACAAAAAGGTGTTAAAAAGATATAATTCGGCTTTTGAAAACGACTTATCCGATTGAGTTCTTAGATAGCTCAAACTGAGTAAAAATATCCAGAGAAAAATAAATTTGAAAAATGGTCCAAATCAAACCATTAATTCCAATGTTTTTAACAAAACCTGATTATTAAACAATTTCAGTAATTTTAGAAAAAATCTAAAATGGTCCGATTCGGTCCAATTTTATTATTTACTTCATATTTGCGCTCAGTTTGAGCTTTCTTAGAACTTAATCGAATGAGTCGGTTTCAAAAGCCAATTTATATAAAAAATTTTGGCTAAAAAAATGGCATAAAAGCCCAAGCAAGTACCGTTATAGATATTCCCTAGTTTTTAAATTCTTATTATAATTTCATTTTGTTTCAGAGAAAATTTTTTAAAAGGCTGATATTGTGGCTAATTATTTCCTAAAGAGTTACTCGTAAACTTTTTCATTATGTGTAAAAAGAGGGCGTACCGCGATGTTCTGAATAAAAAGTACTTCATTTTTCGACTTAATTAAAAAAATTGAAAGGTAACATTCTCTTATTTTTTTCATTGTATAGAAAACTTACTACGGATATTTAATTTTTTTTTTCGAAAGTAATTTATCAAAAACCTTACTTCCAGTTTTACAAATTCAGTTAACAAGAAAACCGGAAGGATTATTTACACATTAAAATAATTAATTTCGTGAAAATGTTTTTTTATAAAATAAATCCCACTGTGTTGACAATCAAAATATTTTAACAATGCACAAAGCAAAGTTTAATTAAACTTGCTCGTGTAAGGGGCCAGTCAGGGTTGAAAAATAGATTTATGTTCACAAGATTTAAATTAAAACCATTTTTTATTTCTGAGGGTTACATTTATTCAATCTGTGGACTCAGACCAGTGTTCTAAAACGGGATGACTTCCGATAAAGTTTTTCCCATGAATAGTTATGGTGTTTTAAAAATTCTCTTATATTTTACATATTCATTTTCTACCATGGACAATGTTAAAACACGCGGGATCCCTATAAAATCTCGATCTTCCCGGTTGCGACCAAATTTTCAACTTCAATTCCGATCCCGTCCCGGTCCCGATCAAAGTTAAAATTTGGCACTATTTGGATATTAAGCGCCTGTTACTATAGTGAAATACACATGAACTTCATGAAATTAATTGTGCTTAGTTTTTTTGGCAATTTTTTAACTTTTGCTTAAAAATTACAATGTTGTTTTCCAACTTTTTGGTTCCAAATCACAGAGATTTCTTGAAGTCAAAATATCAAAACTGAAAATATTTTTTTTGCAAATTAAAACAACTGTTTTAATATGCAATACAAGGCCCAGCCGAAGGCTGGGCTTGTATTGCAGTTAAATCTTTTGCCAAATTGACTAAAAGTGCAATACACTGGCCGAGGCAGCCAATAAAAAANGAAACAAATGAAGGGCGCCCAATCTACGCGAGTCTATTTTTTTAAAATAACATCATCTCAAATTGAAATTCTCAACAACACAAAGTATTGCACATAATACTGGTGATTTCATATTGTGGATTGCGCTGCAATACACACGTCCAAGGATTGCAAAAATACACTATAAAAATACACGGCCAAAGATTTAATTTTTTTTTCATAAATAGAACTCTTGGGCATTAACTAGCTTTTGTGATAGTGGTTCCAATCTCAGGTGAGTTTGATGTAAGTATATGAAAGACAAATATCTAGACAATAAGTTGCGTGAGTCAATCGCTGTCATCTTCACACTCTTATTCATAAAATCATCTGCTCAAACTAACGCACTTTACAAATTTGTAGATACCTCTTTTCTAAAACAATTAAAGATGGGTTTATTCGATATTAAAGGTCCTAAACGTTATATTAAGATTTAAATAATTATAAGTCAGTTATTATTATATATCAAAATATTTGATGATCCACCAGAAAGAATTTTAAACAGTAGGTTTTGGGTGTATTATTTGTATTGTTACTTTTGCTGATGGCTGAGTACGATTTTTTGTTTAGTTTTAACGTGGCGGTTTACCAAAATTGCTCCGAAAGTTTACTATAATTTCCGCTGATAATTTCTTAGATAACTCCCGTATTTGATTTTGGCGTTCTTATGTTTATTCAAAAAACGTTTTATTTAGACACAATTGTAGATTAAAGCTATAAAATGGTTGTTCAACACTTTGTTCTAATAGCTTTTTCTCAGTTGTAGCCTTTCAAACTAAGAAACAAATCTTATATGTGAATCAGCGGTGTATGTGAAAGCCTCGTTAGTAGGCCCTAGTATAAGTTATAAAAGGCAAAACTTATATTCAATTGTAGGTCGTGTAAATATGGATTAAGGGCCTCCAGTTGACAAGTCGAGACTTTTTGAACGATACAAACATCGCGGGATACTAGCACCCAATCAAAACCCTGTATTGCAGAATAAGCCGATTTCATTAGTCATATTTTGGCCGACCAACCAATGAAATTGCCACTCAAAAATAAACAAAACTTTTCAAAATTGCCTATGTCAAAGCTTGAATTTTTTTTTGAAATATTTTTTTGAAAAAATCAGAAATTTCAATCTTAAACATAGGCAATTTCAGAAACGCTTTCTCATTTTTGTAGCTGACAATTTATTTAAAAATGTTTTTGTACTGAGCGTGATATTTTTTCAAGGGCTTCAATCGAAACATAATTAAAAATGTTTAGCAAAACAATTTTTGCCCTTCCTACCTTAGCCCAGACTTGGCTGCCCAGTAGACTCGGCGAAACTAAAGAGACCTCAAAAACATCTTGTGTCATTCATACCTTGAATGACGTAACGAAAGAATTTATAAATATTTTTTGAAAATTTTTAAATGCCGGCACTTTAGCCTTATTTTATAATTAACATAAATACCAGGAGCTTATATGCAATCTACGCGCAAATCTCTGAAATCCTTTTTACAGGTCAAATCTCAATGTTTGGGTATTTTGTTCAGACTTAATTTTTCTTTTATTTCATCCATTAAAATCAAAAATAAAATCATTGCCAAAATAAAGCTTAAAATTTATCAAAACGGATGTGTGATCATATCCCCTCTTCACACTTTTATGAATATCCCGGCCCTACAACTTAAAAACACACTATGTTTTCTAATCATGGCCGGGATATTCACAAAAGTGTGAATAGGGGATATATCAGATATATTTTATCTGCTTCTACAATAAAAGAGTCAAGAAAACACTTCAATCAATACAGTAATGGGCCATTACTAATGGCGCTTTCTGAATAATAAACCAATTCCAGTTTAATTTTTTTAGATCCTTTTTCTCTGATTTTTTTTTAATTTGGAAATTTTCACACCTAAAAATGCATTTTTTTAATTATAAGCGTATTTGCGAAAAGAGTTTTTTAGAATTTGCGTAGATACATCGACAATAACGATTTTAAATATTAACGCATATATATTAAAGTATAAATATAGTAATATTACGATATTACAGAAACATATTATTTATAATCCCTATTCACCTTTTTGTGAATATCCCGGCCCTACTACTTAAAAACACACTACGTTTCCTAATCAGGGCTTGGATATTCACAAAAGTGTGAATAGGGGAGATAATATGAATGATTATCGAGAATATCGATTTTTGAGTAATTCGGCTTTTGAAAACGACTCATCTGATTAAGTTTTTTTTTGATAATGCATTTATTAGATGAAATTGTTGCAGCATAGATAGAATGAGGCTCGGTTTTCTACTATTTATATTAAAAGTAGATTCACTAGTCTTGTTAAAGTGCTCATCAGGCTCAATTTTAACCTGTCATGGTGTTTAAAACATTAATACAAGGTGTGATAAGTATTCTCTTAAAGTATTCACTATTAACTATAACCACTTCAAAGGTTTTGTTAATTTCAATAGATGTTTTTATAGAAAGTATAACGAAGCAAAAAAAAATTAAGAATACAAATATAATTAGATAGCTCAAACTGAGCAAAAATATCTAGTGTATAATAAGATAAAAAAATAATCATCCGAATCGGACCATTTTTTTTATTTTTTATGAGATAACTAAAATTGTTTAATTATCAGTTTTTGTTAAAAAAAATTGGAAACAATGGACTGATTCAGACCATTTTTTAAATTTATTCATTTCTGAATAGTTGTGCTCAGTTTGAGGTATATAAGGACTTAATGAGTTGTTTTCAAAAGCCGAATTATATTAAAAATTTTGAGCCAAAAACTAGTTAAAATGTTCCAGAAGCACGCGTAATCGATATATTAATGATATGATATCAATAATTCCTATAAGAATGATTTGGATTATTTATTAGAATAAATGCTGTGTATTAACGCAAATTTGATGGTTGCAATCAGTGATCAAATCGAACAATTGCCTATCTTTACCACCTACACAAAAATATTGAGAAAGGGATGGTAAATCGCTAAAAACATCCTTTTTAGAAAGCTGGTTGTGATCCACTTGAAAATAATTCATACAAAAATTTCAACAATTTCAAAAAATTCCAATCTGTCACTTATCATCTACACCCTTGATTAAAAGTCTAGTGCAATATTTGCGCGATAATACACCACCACCACCACGCTCTACTTTCAGCCAGATTTTCAATAATGAACTTGCGTTTTCTTATATAAATCACCATCTAAAGATTCGAAAGCCACTTGTTAATAATTCAACCAGAGTCCGGTTAAAAATGCAAAAATTAAGAATATATTTCACCACAATTCTTTATCGACTTGGAAATAAGGTTCTGACCGGGGAAAATTAAGATTTATTTCAACGTGATTCGAAAAACACTAACAGGTCGGGGTTAATCTGTATCAAAATCGAATTTCCATCCTTTATAATTATAAATCAGCTAAATTTTAGTTTAGATTTCGATTAAATTAAATTAATTTGAAAATATAGTAAATTTGAATTGATTAATTTCAAATTATTTAATTATTTATATAATTAATTTGAATAAATAATTCAAATTAATAATTTAAATTATATAATTATTGTAAATTAATTATATGTAATTCAAATTTATCAAACTCAAATCAATTTAATTTTAAATGTATATAATTAAATGAATTTTATTAAAATGTATTACATTAGAATAAATCTGATTAAAATTTGTTTATTTAAATATATAAGATCTTAATTAAGAAATAGAAAAACAGCTATGTTATACAGTATAACTTATACTCAACAGAGGTTGCAAATGCAAATTTGTTGATAAATTAAATTATAATTCATTTAATTAGAAAATTAATTAATTTAAATAAATTCAATTAATTTTTAAAGAATATTAATATTTTGAAAAAAATGTGATTGATAGATCAGAAATCATACAAAAATTTTTTTTAAATTTCGGAAAAAATTGATCATAGTCGAAAATATTTTCCGAAATTCGAGTTTCTTTAAATTTTTTCGAAACTTTTTTTTATGAATATTTCTGTCATTGTTTTGACTTTGAAGCAATATTTTTTCCTAAATTTTTCAAACAATGTTATTTTCTTCTTTATACAAAACCTCGATTAAGAACTTGAAAGTTCCCGCGGTCAAAACCCCACTCATGAACTCTTTAATACCCTAGCATGGACTGAGGGCCCGGCGTAAATTCAGCAGATAAGAAGTTTTGTGGCAATTCGTATAAATTACTCAAGTTTTTGTTGATTACCAAGGTCTGGTTATTTTTGACATGATTTTACGTAAAAATAACGCTTCCGATTTTGAATTTAATCAATGTAAATAACCAGAAAAATTTGGTATGTGTTTTTCATAAATACAGTTGGTGTTGACAATGGGCAATACTGGCAATTGAAAACAATGAAGGCAATGGGCAACCTTTTTGAGCCAAATTGATGCCGAAATTGGGCTAAAATGATGGTAATGGGCAACAATTTTGGTTAAAAGCTTGTGTGTCGCTCATAGCCAACACCTCCTGTAATACATCGACAACGTAATTTTTCCAGAAATTGTGCGAATATAATCTAGAAGACTAGTTCTCATATTTGTAAAAGTTATTCTGATCATATCGTGTAAGTTTTACGAAGCGTTGAGACAAAAAATGATTTGTCGAGACTTGAGTTGATTAGATGCTTAATTCAAACTTTTTTGTATAATAGATTGATTCGAATCACCTCAACTATCGACGCTAATTGAAACTCATATTTTAACATTTATAATATAACTTGTTTAAGCCAAAAGCTAGGAAGAAGTTACTTTGTCCGGGGAGGTACTTTTGATATCTATTACGGTACTTGCTGGGGCTTTTATGTCACTTTTTTAGCCAAAATTTTTATATAATTTGGCTTTTGAAAACGACTCATCCGATTTAGTTTTTAGAAACAGTCCATTTTTGGATTTTTTATGAGATTACTGAAATTGTATTATTATCAGTTTTTGTTCAAAAATTGGAAACTATGGTCTGATTCGGACCAATTTTTTGTGAATTTATTTTTTTCTAAATATGTTTGCTCAGTTTGAGTTATCTAAGAACTCAATCGGTTGAGTCTTTTTCGAAAGCCGAATTAAATCAAAATAACTGAAAATGCTGAAAAAGTGGCATAAAATCCCCAGCAAGTACCATTATAGATATTAAAAGCAAGTCAAACGAAGTTCAAATAATAACGTTCGTTTTTTTCAGAAACCACTGAAACTAGTAATAACATCTTATCATAAAATCCATGCACGTTTTTATAAATAGTTTCAACCACAAAACAACTCATCATCCGCTTAAAATCCGTAATAGCCACGTCTACTCCCCTGTAGATGTCCTTCAGAATAACTCAATGGGGCACTGATACGTGATATACAATATTGAAGATCCTTTAAGTTTCGATCAAATCTCATTTTATTCTGGTTGTGAGGCTAGTTAAAAAAATTTGTTTCAATTGTTTTTTTACAAAAAGGGCGATATCGCCGGCCTAATATCGCCGAATTTGCCAATATCGCCAAAAACCTACGCAATTTTACGATTTAAAGCTAAATTCATGCAAGTGCCAATATCGCCGAATGAGTCAATATCGTTGAAAATGAGTGCGTCATGAATGACGTCATAATTCAAGACAGAATTTTTTGAATTTATATTTGATTGCGTTTGGTGAATAACGTTATTTGACACATTCTTGTATTTTACGTCATTTGGACCTTTTGTTGAACTCCTTGTAAATTTGAAAAAAAAATTTACAAATTATGATGTCATTTCAAACATCCACAAGTTTATAATTTTGAACGAAAAAATTTCTGTCCGCATATTGCCGGATGTGCCCATATCGCCGAATGTTTTTGTATTGTGTGTATTGTGACTTTATTTGCTCAATATTACAGCAATCAAGGCTTACTACGTGCTTTTCGAAAACAATTCTAGGATATTGGGCCCCCTTCCTGTGATAAATTTAATAAAATAAGGTTCTATTTAAAAATTTTTAATATTTTTTGAACGAAACGCGAGTTCAAATAATAACCATTTGTATGACTGCTCGCTCTAAACAAACGATGCAAATATTTGCAATCAATCGTACATTAGCTTCCAAAAATCATGATTCTTTAGAACATATATCAAACATCTTTCGAGATTGCTAGGAGTGTCAAATCGTGGTTTTTCAAGTACCTATTCAATTCGAAGATAATTCGTAAATAATATTAAACCATAAAAGTTCTTGCATTTTGAACCAACGACCCCCTTAAATTTGTCTTTGGTGGAAAACGGCAGAGTGTGACCTTATGAATATTTTTAAGCTCAATATATTTGATTGATATATAAATAAATAAAAAAATAGAAATGCTATAAAAAAAATTTCGACAAAAATTTGATAACTGCAAATTCTGAAATAGTTTTCTAGATTACATTCTCAAAATTGTTTGTTCAAAAACAAATTTAAAATTCGACTGATACTTTTATAAAATAATCCAAAATTACTTAATGACTAATGAGTCATTTTTTTGAAACCAGATATTTTTAAAGTCTAATTCTGAATTTACAAAAAAATCAATGTTCATTTCAAGAATGAGTTTTGTCCTAGTGAAGTTAATATGGTCCCAGTCGTATTGGTATATGTATTCAGAAACTTAATTAACAAACTGACCAGATCATCCTTTTTTAAGTGAAGCTCATTTTCATCACATTATGAAATTAAATTGCACGGAAGTTTTACCGTTATTTTAACATAATATTTTACATGCTTGAGAAAAAACCTAAAAACTCCTTGTTATGCAAATTGTATGTAAATTCGGACTTTGCTACAACTGATAAGGTTAAAAATGGCAGAAAATTATCAGTTTCGTCTAATATCCACTCTTGATACCATCTCTTTAACCCTTCCTACGTGAGAAGTGTTTTTTCAAAACTCAAGAATTTTTTTCTGATATTGGTAATCCTACCTTGAACCTATTATAGAATTTATGTTTATATTCCAGAAAAAAATCGTTAAAAAGATTAACATCTTTGTCAAAATAAACATGGCTGAATATGCTTTTTTGACTGACGTAACGTAACTGACGTTGCAAAACATGCCACAAGTGTATATCATTTTTTTCATACCTAGTAGTAGTTTTCATAGTTATATAATATTTCATTCTTATCTTTCTGATCAACTTTTTTTTAAATTTGGCTGTGATTCGAAAATATTTAAAAACTTTTTTAAGAATTTCAATTATATCATAAATATATATGGTTCTAAAAAACAATAAGCAATGTTTCGGGATTCACAATAATAAAAAACAGGTAAATTAATTATCGCAGAGATATTATATGATATGGTTTCAATATATCGAAAATTTTATCAAAATTTCCAGAATTTTGATAACAATTTTAGTTCATGTTTCATTAAAAATAAAATTCAAAGAATTTAAATTTTATAAACAATATATTTCGTTCTTGAACAATATAAAAAAACAGTTTTTGTCGGGATTGAAAAAAATCTCAAAATTTTAAGCATATCAAAAACATAACGGTTCACGTTACAAATTATATAAATAATTTTACTAAGATTTTTTATAAAAGATAAAGTTATTTTTGTCATACAATATAACCACAATTTACTAACATATCAAAGATATATTTGGTTTTGGTTCCAAAAAAGATTAAAATTTTAAAATAATTTCTTATATATTACACAAATAATTTGAAAAGTTAAAAATACTACGTGTTAAAATTGCAATTAAAATATTGTTTAGATTGCGAACATGCTATAGGGGTCACTTTCGATCAAAATTTTATCTAGAGATTCAATCCAGAAATATACCATAATCGGGTTATCAAATTATGCTGAGAATTTTCGACAAAAAAGTCAACCTGCTACGTGAGAGATTTCAAGTGAAAAATCTTCTTAAAATCTTAAATCCACTTGAGACAAGCATAAGAAGGGCCTGATAAAAGTCCGGATTTGAAAATATAAAAAGGAATTCAAGATACGATTGTTTGGACTTTCTAAATTAATGTTTTTAGCCCAATTTTGACTTGTTTTATATAAATATTTTTTGACATGTTTTGGGTGTCAAAATGGAAAAAAAGCAAATTGAAGGAAAACTTGGGTTTAGGAATTGGCAGTTGCTGCAGCCAGTTCCTTAAAAAGAATGCGTTAGTGATCACATTCCTTTTGTTGATAATCTAAACAAACTGCAATTTCAGCACATGATACGAAACCAGTCAAAATTCCCAAAAATCAAAATATTTTTATAATATCAGACAAATTCACAATTATATCAGACATATTATATCAAAATTGTTTGAAAATTTGCTATGTTAAATTGGTATTCAACGACAAAAAACAAAACGGTTTATATACAGGTTGAGTTAAATGAAATTCAGGTATTTATAGCGCAATATAACAGTTTACATTATACAAATATACATCTTGAACTTTGAGAAACAAATTATCTGCTTATCCAGCAGTTTTTTGCAAAATTAAGAATATAAAACAATATTTTTTTTCATATTTGGCCAAAATACATTGAAGTTTGAAATGAAAATTAAACGATTTATATAGCGCAATATAATGGTTTTTGCAAAATTAAAGAAATATAGTAAATTTTTCTTATTTTTATCGAACTGAATCATCAATTTTGGGGATTTAATCGTCTTTTGCAAAATTAAAAAAATTGAATTATATGTTTTAAGGTCTGATATGTTGTTGAGTTAATGTACTGACAAAAGTTGAGGTATCATCAATATATTTAAGATATATTTTCTTCTGATTTAAACGGTCATGAATATTTGACGACCTTTTTGAATAATTTAGGCGCTGCGGAACATTAAAAATTTATTGTTGAGCCGTTCACTTGAACTTTAGGGGTGTCACCGTCTGTGAAAGCGGGGTTTTCCTTTCCCGCGGTGCCCCTAGCCGAAGCTGTTTTTCCATTTTGATTAATTTCTAATTTTTGCTGATCCTCTGATTTTGGGGGTGTTTCAGCCGGGGCGCACAGGGTAGATAGGCATCCGCCCATACTTAGGAATTTTTCGAATTTTCAATTTTCTGTATTTTTCTCTGTTTTCGTGAAGAATTTCCGGGTGTGTTCTCTGATTTTCCGGCGAGATCTCTGGGTTAAATTTGTTTTTTCATGCCCGTGTTTTTCGAAAAAATATTGTATTTTTGTTGGGTTCGTAATTTTCCCTTTCGGTGTGTAATGCTCTCTCTAGCTGGCTCTTTGACGGGTTGGTTTTGAGGTAGAGAGCAGTCGCAGCGCCAAGTTAGGGACAGTTAAGAGGGTTGTATGATAGAAGTTAAGGGGTGGGTTAGATTGTTAAAGATATATTCAGAAGGCTCTTTTTCGGCGAGCTCCCTTTTTTCTATGGTGTACACCTCCACCAAGATTGGGCGGCGCACCACCGCGGGGGCAAGACGGAAAACTACACCAAACACCCAAACAACTCATCCCCACCTTTGCCCAACTGCACGTACACTACCTTTTTCATCAAATAAAAAATCTAAAAATTGCAATCGTAAAATTTTTCAATTTTTTTTGTAAAAAAAATTTTTGTAAATTGTTATATTTTTTTGCGAATTAAATAAAATTTTTATCGAAAAATGTGCTGATGTTTAACTAAAATTTATAAACCTGGAAAAAATCTCGGTCAAAATTTGAACTTTGCTTTCTGATTTGACAATGTGTCAGAAAAAAAATTTAGTGCTCCTATTGGTTAATTTTTTGAGAAAATCGTTGATGGGACAATTTCAACCTCAAAATCATTTTCATTCATGTGACAGTTAAGAGGGTAACACTGGTTCAGGCGTAAATTTAAGATTTACATATGTTCGAGACAATTTGAGATATGAAATTTCAGAAATTGTTACTTTTTTATTAACTCGTACACGCACTTTGAGCCAACGAAAACGGCTCTATATATCCCCTATTCACACTTTTGTGAATATCCCGGCCCTTCTACTTAAAAACACACTGCGTTTACTTATCAGGGCCGGGATATTCACAAAAGTGTGAATAGGGGATATAATATAGACTATATTATATAGTTATATTCAACTTTAACTTAAAAAAATAATTTTGAACGTGCCTGTACGAGTTTTACTTTTTGTAAAAAAATTGTCACTGAGTTTTTAGACTCCCAGAATTTTTTCAAGATAAATTAGCTCTTAATTGCAAGATCCTGAGAATCAAACAACTCAGTGACAATTTTTGATAAAATATAACCAAGTTTCAATTTTTGAAATTTTATATTTTAAATCGTACCAGTTACTCAAGTACTTTGACACCTACGTTTTCTATTTAAAACAAGATTAGATAATTGTCAATTCACTAGACTTATTTCAAAACAAAAATTAAATATACCTTTGATCAAAAATCAATAATGTTTGCAGAATAACCACATGTTACCAAAACTTTCCTGACTGTTTTTTGGGGTTCAAAAACATAATGGCTTCAAAATCTAGATAAACTTGTTTGCGTTATTTCAAGTGAAACTTGTGAACCTGCTGCCTGTATATTTGTTCAGTCGAGAACGACCATCTTTGTTAACCATTTAATTTATCGTTTAATTTGTAATTTCGGCGACAGAGAGCAAATTTTATAAAATAAAGATTTTTATTACAGGCGGGGGCGATATCGCCGAAAGTTTTTTGGCAAAAATTTCGGCGATATTGGGCACTTTTGGCGATATGGGAAAAAAATATTTTTGTTCAAAAAATGAAAAACGCGTAGGCGTTGGAAATGACGTCATATGTCAAACAATTTTTCAATTTTATAAAGAGTTTCACGATAGGTTTAGATGAAGTGAATCACCAAAATGCGTAGAATTCAGTACTCCATCAAACGCAATCAAATAAAAGTTGATCAGAGTAGATTTGAAAAATTCAAACCTAGAAGTGACGTCATTCATGACGCACACAAAGTACTTTGAGACATAAATCTCAAAAAAAATCTGCTATTTCGGCAAATTCGGTGATATTGGGCACTTTCGGCCATATGGGAACAGGAATTATTTAAGCTAAAAATCGTGATATTGCGTTGGTGTAATTCGGCGATTTTAGCACATTCGGCGATATTGGGCTCCCCTGTATACTTAAACCCCCTAGTATCATTAAACCTTATCATTTAATATTTCGATGTATTATCATTATGAAAATGTGAAGTTGTAATATTTTGCAAGATTTTAAAAAACAAAGCAGACATTTTTAGTCTGATCGTTATTTTTAAGACCTTACATAATTGTTTCAGATTTGAACTTCAATATTATTTAAAAAAAAGGAATGAACTTTCAAAAATGATTATTTAACTTGGACATTTTTTCGAAATTTTTGTTGAAAGTTCAAAATGGACAATTAAACTTTTTACATCGAAGAATTATTTTGACTTGATTTTGTCAGGCCATTCCTTTTGATCTGGGATCTTAATGGGAAATCATTGTGTAAAAATTTGCAGTAGATGTATTGGAAAATCTTTTTTGACCGCAGAAAAATCATACATTATTTTTACTTATAATTTTCCTTTGTTTCACTTGAAATAATTTTTTGAATTAAATTTCCAGTTTCATTTCGACGTTTAATTTTTATTTTGAAATTTTTTTTTATTTCGAAATTTTTATTATTTTTGAAAATATTAATTTTTTAGTGATTTTATTTTAAACTTTAACGGCAGAACAAATCATACTTGATTTTCACCTCTTCAACCCTCTTACTGACGCAAATGCCAGATTTATTTTAACAAAATCGACCTTGTTCATAATGCACGTATACTTGTGGTGACTTCAAATAAAAAAAAACTCAGCTGGTGGATCAACCAAAAAATTCCGAAATTTTGATTTTCCCTCGTGAATTCCGGCAAAAGGAGATAGAGTTCGCGAGCTCACGGATTCATGTACCGCTGCGTTTTTTCGATTGACAAGAAATTTGTGTGACCAGAGGCAATGCTAGATTTCGGAGAGAGTATTTTAAGGGGGGCTACTGTACCCAACCTCACCACCCACCACATTTGATTGCCGATAAGTAGAACCACTTTTTAGCTCAGGTTTTCATTTTTATGGTCGGGTCTAGTATAATAATGAAAAGCAGGGGTCTAATTTTTTGTGAAAATTTGATTTGAAAATTAGACCTTCAATTTATTTTCATACCAAAGTGGCGAAACTTTATCCATTTCTAGCTTCATACCGTAATTGATAAATTAAAATTGTGATATGTTTTCTAAAAAGGGTGTGGAATAAGAATCTTATTATGAATTTGTTGAATTATTATTCTTATTTCAAAATTGAAATTTGAATTTTTTTTACTTTTATTTTTTAATTATCTTTTTTTATTAAAAATTTTAATTTCAATTTTTTTATTTTAAAATTTTCATTATTTCAAAAATTTCATTTTTGTTAAAATTAGATTTTTTTCATATTTCGAAATTTTCATCTCTAGTAAGAAATTTAAATTGTTTTTAGAAATTTTTAATTAAAATTATTTTTATCTTCAATTGTTTTTTCTTCGTCGAAATTTTTATTTATAATTCGTAACTCTTATTTTAAATTTTATTAATTTTGAAATTTTCAGTTTTAAGTTTTGAACATATACTTTTTATTGCCATGATTTAATTTTTATTTTGAAATTGTTTATTTAATTTTTATTTTTTAGACCTCCGAGACTGTTAGCTAATCCAAATCAAGTTTGAGTCCAAATTTTCAGAAAAATTTGATTTATTAAAAATTGAACCTTAAAATTGTTTCCATAATAAGACGGCGGTGCCAAGTTTTTTCTTGGAGTTGATAATTGTTTAGATTTAATGTTTATTTATGTTTCTGTTAAGACGGTTCCACGGGGCCCTCTTTGCAATTATTAGGGGATTAATGTAACAAAGACATCTTAAATCAAACAAAAAATATTTATATATATTTTTAATTTTGTTTTGATGATAAGAGATTTTTCATGATTAAAAATGCAACGGTCGAAAACTAACAGTTTTTGTACATTTTGTACCGAGAAAAATGCTGAATTTCTCAAATATTTTACAAAATATACCAAATATAATCGTTATAAAAAGTTGATCAAATTCTCCACACTAATTTTCTTTTCAGAAATTTATTAAAACTCGTTCTTTGAAATTCAGAAACTTCTCAGGGTTATTTTCAAAGTATAATTAGCTCTTCCAAAAATTAGTTTGCCCTCCCTACTTTCTCAAATAATTATAAAATTATACAGGGTGTAAGATTTTTCCCTTCTTTTTTCCAAATCGGATACACTTGATTTCCGTTATTTTTATTGGTTGAATCTGAGAAAGAACCAATCAAAACTGCGGAAATCAAGTGTATCCAATTTGGAAAAAAAAGGGAAAAACCTTACACCCTGTAGATTTTGCACTGTCGTTGTCCTGAAAATTACAAGTTTTCCAAAAATTATATAATATCCTAGAATTATTGTTTAAAAAATGAAATTCGAAAGTAGGACGGAGTGAAAAATATTTTTTTGGAAGTTTTAATGTCAGCAATTTTATTTAAGTTTTCAAGTTTCATCATTTAACTTTTCAAATAAACTTAAAAACATTGATTGTCGGCATTTTTAATTAGGAACCTCAAAATCACGCAACTTATCGAATGTTCTATTTTGACTGATCTCTTGGCTCTAATTATAGGCAGATCAAGTAACCCTAGGATAAAAATTGAGCATGTTTTGAGTTGTTTCGTATATTTAATTGCGACCACATTGAATTATTTCTTAATTTTCAGGAACCTTGTGCTTTGATTTCTATGAAAATATTTCGTACAAACTACTAAAAATATTAAATTTATTTTCAAAAACTTTTTTTTTTTAATTGACAAACAAATTGTCTCTTATTAGGTAAGTTTGTAAACGATGAGTTGACCTGCAATCTAATGTTATAACGAAATTTCCGTGTTTTTAATTTCAAAATTTTTATTTGAAATCGAATTTTCAATCTAAATTTCGAAATTTATATTTAAATTTTCCATTTAACTTGAAATTTTTATAATATAAATAAATTAATATTTATAAATTTATTACGCATGGCATACAAAGTTTTTGTACTGAAATTTAAACGTTAAATTTTTTATTTTTTGTTGAACTGAACATTTTTATTTGAATTTTTTTATTTTATTCTGAAATATCATGTTTTCATAAAAATTTCTATTTTTAATATTTATGTTGTTATTTTGAAATTTTTATTTTCATTACGAAATTTCTTAATTTTCATTTTGTATTTAAAATTTTGCTTCTTATTTGATGATTTTAAATTTTCTATCATTATTTTTAGAAATTCATTTCAAATTTTCAAGGACCTTGTTCTTTGTTTTTTAATAAAACATTTTTTACAAATTGCTGAATAAATTAATTAATTTTCAAAAAAATCAATTTTGATAACTTGACAAAAAACGTGCCTTTTATAAAGTGAGTCTGAAAATGCTGAGTTTAAATATAGCATACTGGAAAATTAATCCTAACAAAAGAAAGAAAGTATTGAGTGCTGCCAATTTGAGAGACCTAGTTGAAAATATCACAGGGGGTAGATTTCAGATGATATAAGCAGGTTTAGAAGATTTTCAAAATTGATTTAATTTCAATCTTATTCGGAGCCAAACTTATTTCAAACAACCCGGAAATTAATTTCTGTCATGCCTAAAGTTTTTTGTCTTAAACATGCATATAATTATATTATACGCAGCATATATCATATACAGGGAAGGCCGATATCGCTGAATTTGCCGATATCGCTGAATTTGCCGAAATCGCCCAAAAAACCTTCGCGATTTCATAATTTTTAGCTTAAATACTTCATGAATCAATATCGCCGAATTTGCCAATATCGCCAAACTTTCTTAAGATTTATATCTCAAATTACCTTGATGACCTCATGAATACCATCATTTTCAGGATTGATTTTCTCAAATCTAGTCTTCTCAACTTTTATTTGATAACTTTTGGTGGAGTATTTAATTCTACGCATTTCGGTGATTTACTTCAAACGAATCTATTGTGAAACTTCTTATAAAATTCAAAAAGTGTTCGACATATGACGCCATTTCAAACGCCTACGCGTTTTTTTATTTTTTGAACATAAAATTTCATTTCTGTTCCCATATCCCTTTATCACTTTTTGGGTAGAATGCGTAGCCACAACGTTAAAATCACACGTTAAAAAGAGTAGTGGCTACGCATTCTAACCAAAAAGTGATAAAGGGATATCGCCGAATGTGCCAATATGACCAAATTTGCCAATATCGCCGAAGGTTTTAAGCAAAAAACTTTCGGCGATATTAGCCCCCCCCCTTGTATAAATATGGATCGAAGACCCTCGCCGGACAGATTCTGAATATTTCAAAAAACAACGTCGTGGGATACTTGCACCCGATCATCAAGCTGAGTTTGAGATAAGCCAATAAAATCGGTTTAAATATCGGCGGCCATCCAATAATTTTCTCGCATTTTGCATCCTTCAAATATTCAGGATCTGTCAGTTGAGGGTTTAATCTATTTACAAAACTGCACAACGTCAATGACCTTAGGTCATACGGTTTTGATTCCTACCCGGGATTTCTATAAGTTGGGCAAATCCGGAAAAACTGAAAAATCTTAAAACTATTTTTAACTTAACGAGGTTAGGGTGAAAACGAGTTCATTGATTAAAAATTTGCCATGACATAATGTCTAAGTAATTTGTTAACATACAGGTTGAGTTTTTAATTTCTTCTGGCTTTTGCTGGATTAGCTCTAGAGTCCAATCAAAAAAAGCGAAGAAGGGAGAATAGCCTTATTTTGTTTTGTTTTTTAACTCCCTAGTATGACTCTTACTATATTAGTTGTCAATTCAATGGCATAAATAACATTCGAGGAAAATTTTCACTAGCAGCCACACGGCTGGAGAGAATTTATTAATTTTAATATCACGCCTCTGAATTTAAAATACACTAATCATCATGCTTTACTTCGAATCGTGACTTTTTGACAATGATGAATTATTAAGATGAATCTATGAGAAGTTCTCATTCGGAACATAATCATGAGTGATTAGCTTCTTTGAGATTATATCGGAAATTTAAATAAAAAACATGGTGCTTCGAAACTGAAAAAATAAAATATAAATGTATTTATTTTTGAGTAAGGGGGTGCCATAAACTCGGTAAACTGGAGTCAATATAACTTACGAAATGAATAAGTCAGTTAATTTTTTTTTATGGTTATTATCGTTAGCTAACCAGTCATATAAAGATGTTCCAGCTTATTTGAATAATTTTTTATCTATTTTATGTAAAATAATAAGTTTGGGGAGGCGAAGATGACCCAAACTGATTATTTTGAATAAATAAAGAGTTTTTGGTCCGAACCAATCAGATGGGTATTGCGTGATGTATGGTTTTCTCGCTTAGCAATTTGTAGGTTTTTTCTATGTTTCCGTCCTCGGAAATTGCTCGTGTCGCAAATTGCGCTTGCTTGGTTATTGTTTTTGAGTCAGGGGGTTCATCGAAAAAAAAATAATACGAAAAATTAAGTCGAATTTAACACAGGGTTCAAGTATCGAAGATATGTTTAAATTTCTTGGATCTTCTTCTCGATTTAATGGTGAAGCAAAAGCAATAATATTAATAAATTTAGAATTTAACTCGGATTAAACTTTTTTTTGATAAAATAAAAATATTGTAATTGGTCTATGATATAGACTCTATATGACACTTTCACAACGATGGATGACATGAATATTTTCATTACTAACCAATTCAAATTTAAAAAATTTAAATATTGAAAGCAAAAATTAATAGTGAACCACCCTATGTCACATGATGAAAACATAAGACGTTAGAAGCCACTAACAGGCCCCCTAAAAGTAAATCGTCAAACTTAGTGAAATTGCTCAAACAACCTTACATTCTGATTGGGCCGTTCCAACACGTTTATTGAGTTTTCATAAACGCAGTGGGAAAAGCATAATAAATCGAAAAATACAAAAAAACTCTTTATTAAAGGAAAGATGTGAGTTGGAATTTCAATTTTTCAATTCGTAAAAGTTTTATAAATTCAACAACATTTTGAAAATTTTCGGAATTTTCGTCCAAAATTGTTTTTTTACAGAGAAATCTGTTTGTTTAAACATTAGGAATGGCAACTTGAACATTTTTTATTGTTCATTTTGATGACTGATTAAAAACATTTTTTTATTTATATTGAACATTTTTAAGCACTGATCAAGATCTTGTTCTGTCGATCTAAAACGTAAGTACACTTCAAGATCCGGATCGACTTCGGTTGGTTAAAGGATATTATTGGTAGTCAAGCTCAAAATTTTCTAACTCAACCTGACAATTATTTTTCGCAATTGAATTTTTCGCTGAACATTTTTGTGGGACATTCCATTGTAAAATAAATGATAATTATCATGTTCCCTTTTGGCAAATAACATGAAGTAAATGCCGAACTTGCCGAACCGATGCAAAAATACTGTGTACTTTTCATACAAATTGATATTTTGATTAAATTAAATAAAAAAATAAAGTTTCTTATTTGACGATAAAAGTAATTAATTAAATTTTATTTTTTGGATTATTTATATTGCAAAAAAACTTTATAGCATAATTAAGTTTACTTTTTGAGATATAACTTATATCATTACTTACTTACATCTTATATCATATAAGATGGAAAGAATTCTCATTTATCACTAGAAATTTTTTGAGTATGGTGAGAAATCAAAATTTTCACTTTTTTCGATTTTTTAATTTGAAAATCATTTTATTCTGAAATTTAAATCATTTTGAAATTTTCACTGTTATTATGTAATTTTCATTTTTATTTTGGCAAATTTAAACCAATGCAAAAATACTGTGTACTTGACAAGTACTACTTGTTAAACAAATTGCAATAACTATTTTAAGTGAAATGACAAGGAATGTAATTAATCAAATAAATAAAATTTCAAAATGTTTTTCCGAAAAAGTTGTAAAATTGCCTTAATTTCATGATAAGATAATTTTATTAATAATCTTATTAAGATTTGTTTTTGGAGAAAAAGGTGGTAAATTTTTTTTTATTTTATGGAATTCACTCTTTCTGAAAATTGTTATTTTTATTTCCAAATTTGAACAAGCAAATTTCTCTGTTTATTTGAAAATTTTCATTTTATCATTGAATTTTTATTTCAAACTTAAGATTCAAATTCTGCAATTTTTTTAGTTAGTTCTGAACTTTTCGAACCGATGCAAAAGTACTTTTTGACAATGAGAAAATCAAAAGGTTCTGATTTTTGTCTGATTTGACAATAAAAAAGTAATTAATCAAATGAAAAAAAAATAAATCACTTGATTTTATTAACTGAATGGAAACGTTGCAAAATGAAAAAAAAATTACTCGACATGAATAACGATTATGATTAGAACGCTTGAAGGACAAATCTGCCACGATTAAATTTTTCTCTCAGATATGAGATAATTTAAATAATTGTTCCTAAAAATTTATTGAGATTTTTGAGATTTCAAACGTTATCACAGTCTTTGCTTTCAACAAGAACTTGTATCATAAGCAATACTTTTGAGAAGAAAAATTGTCGTTGCAGATTTGTTCGTCGAACGTTCGTATGACAGATCGATGATTTAAAAAAAATTACAATTTTTAATTATTCGAAATTATATAATTTAAAAAAACGAAGTAAGCTCATATTCGTGTACAATAAAAAATCTAAGGTTGAAAATTATTACTCATGAATCATGAGTCATGATCAATTAGGCTATTCATAAGTGAACTTATTAAGCTAAAAAATGACTTTTTGACGAACAAAAATCTTAATCACAAATTTTTAGGAAAAATATATGTCAACTTATTAGACGAATTATTTATCAAATTATCAGTAAAATGATCAGTCGAAATTTACACAAAATGATTCGTATAATGTTTAAAAAAATATTTTCTATAAATAGAACGTTTTAGCCTTATAGACAACACATGGTCTGGGGGAGATAGCTTTTGTGAGGGCGTTTCAAATCTCATATGACTTTAAGCCTGTCCTGCTCATGAGTTGAGGGTAGTCTTGTAGGGGCGTATCGTGCCATTGAGTCAAAAACACCTTTCTCAAGTTTTCGTCACGGCTTCTTCATCCGCCGAGCTTAACAATAGTCTGCTCAAACTAGACCACTTTCCAAAAATTTACATGTATCTATAATAAAAGCCGGGTACATTTAATCAAAAAGCCCACAAACGTTCTACTGTATTTATTTATGAATAAAAATAAATAAGAAAAGTTACAGTTCAAAAATTTAATTTTGCAGCCCGCTGGAGGGCGTTGTGATGAAGCAAAACGTAAAAACCTCGACTTCGTATTTTCTTCGACCCATTAATTTCTGAGAAAATTTTTAAACGAATTTTTTTCTTTTTTTTATCTGACAAGTGTAATAGTTTATTTTTTTTTGAAATATTTATTAAATTTATTTAATATTTATTTATACACTGGTTGAGTTTTCAATTTCTTATGGCTTTTACTGGAGTAGCTCTACGATCCAATCAAAAAGACCGAAGGAGGGATAATTGACTTCTCTTTTGTTGGTCCGCTCAAAAGCCTATAAAAATGAAAACTCAACCTGTAATAATTTTTTCTATTTATATAATAATATTATATTTATTATATTTATATTTAATATTTATTTAATAAATATTAAATAGGTGATAAATTCTTGTTCTTTGTCATGCAAAAACATCATTGCAAAATTAAAAGTGCATCACAAAAACGTAATTCGTTGTTATCAAAATGACATTCTACCAGGTTCAACAGTGTATTTTGTCAATCATAAATAATTGCAAAAAACATCGCTTTTTCCAGGAGTGCTTGGTATTGAAACAATAACTTTATGCTATTTTTTGATTTCTTATTGTGTCAAATTTAATTCAATTACGTTCTTGGAGATACTTTCGTGTCCAAAAACTCCATTTCAACTGTTTATTTTGAGGTCGATCTGAACTTTTAAAATAACTCCACGTAGCAAATTAGAATTTGAACCTTTATGGGTGATGAAAATATTTTTAAAGGAGGTAGCCATCATGAATTGAAGCTCAAACAAAAATGTTCGCAATTTTATTGTCATGTTTTTTTTTTAGAAATATGGACAATTTGAAACCAACTGGTGCTATTTTATCTTCATACTTCGTCAGGAACGTACTTTTTCATCATTTTGAAGATAGCATTTTAATCAAAATTTATGGATTTATGGATTAACTGAAAAATTCAGGGAAGAGTAGGCTTTTGCGTGAGACTCTTAAAATAAACTCGTTTTCTGCCTATTCTGGAACTTATTTATCACAAATTTTTGCAAACGATAGTAACATACCGGTATATGCGTACGTATTTTTTGGTAAATACAATCTGAAAATAATCTTCTTATCCAAAAAACTCACGGAGAAGTAAGCTTTTTAAGATTTTATATCACTCAATTTGAAGCTAGTTTCTGATTGGTTGAGCAATCAGTGATCAACCAGGGTGTGAGATTTTTGTTCAAATATCACATTTTATAAAACAATTGAGAACTACAAATTGTACATACATTATGTGTAGTATTCCAGATATTTGGCCAAAAATCATCGAATCGCCTTTTTCATGACAGGTACCCCCTTACATAGATTTTTGCAAAAATGTACATGACCCGAATTTGAATTAGGTTCATTAACTTTATTTTATGCATATTGTACGTATTTTTGGTGGAACAAGTTCAAAACCCAGTTCAGTGATCAGTTTTTTCAACCATTTAATTTAAGCTGGAATCGACAGATATTTCAAAAAAGATATGCGCTGCATTTTTCGTTAATATTACTGCTTTGACAAATATACTAAGCCGAATTTTCATCAAAATCAGGTATTTTTGAGGGGGGGTCTTTACTAAATAAGGCCCAGGAAACAATTTTTTAATCATATTTTAATGATTTTTTTTATGAAAATATTGTTCATTACAAGCAGATTGTTAGTCTTTTAATTTCCAAAAATGATGGTTTTGGAAATATTTTGTTTGAAATAATTTCAAAAGACCCGATTTGTCGAGAAAGGAACACAATTGTTTGACTAACAAGACATACAAAATTTAAAGAAAAAAAATTTTCTAGATGGAACTGTTCTGCAAATTCAAGTAAGTTTCGAAAATGTAACTTGGAAATCCAGGGAGGAGATACATTTTGAGACCATGACTGGCATACGCTCAAAATACGTTTTTTAATATTCTGGCGGCTGAGTCTTGGATATTTTCCCGAACAGATGATCTTAGCCCTTTTTTTCCGAAAATTTTAAAGGATGCAGATTTTTTGTTCAGTTACATTAAAAGTTATATTTGGTTGAACGATTTCTCTCACAGTTTTTCATTAAAAACCCCAATTTTAACTTTTTGGCGCCGACCACCCTTTTAAATTTGATAAAAATTCAGCACGTTTCTTATACATATAGAAAAACCTCCGAATTAATTCAAATTCTACATGTTTAAATATTTCTCAATTCGCTTAAGTTTCGGTCTGAAATTATTTCCTGATTAACTGTTCCGGTTCTGGAATTATAGCTATTTTCTTGAGTCAAAATAGCGTAACCAAAATAAATATTCATCAAGTTTTTGACATTAAAACGCAATTATTTCTTCATAATTTTGATATATTAAAAATACCGAAATTATTTAATGTCGGAATGATAAGATAAACCTGATTTTTGGAACAGTCATTATGATCTTAAAAAATTCGTTGAGAACAAAAAAATGAACAATTCAAAGCAAAAAGTTAAGGTTGTCCGAAATCGGGCAAATTTCAATGAACGTAAAATTTTGCGCTGATCACGAATATAATTTGCTTTTAAAAATCTTGGTTGGTTCAAATTTAACCCAATCAGAATCAAGGATTTCAATCTATTAATACACTCAGGTTTACCCAGCGAATGTATATATCTGTATTTGAATCAGCTTTGAATTTTAGCTGGTTATAATAATTGGTTAGATTATGAAGAGATCAACTAACCAAATGCTCGAATTTTGCATTTTTCAAATAATAACCTGGTTATATAACCTCTTCATAATCTAACCAATGAAATCAGCCTATTTTGCAATCCAGCGGTTTGATTGGATGCTAATATTCCCCATTTGTTTTTATCGGTCAAATAGTCAAGATCTGTCAACTTAACGCCCTTAATCCATATAAATATATGTAAAAAAATACGGAAAATCAGAAAATTTCACTTCACTCCTCATTTTTCGAAATTAACAAAAATTCTCATATTTTCTCGAAACATACATTTTCAATGCTAATTTTATTTTATTCTTTCGAAACTTCTTAAACTCTGATTTGATTTAACGTGGGAATCGTCTCTTAGTGGTTTCGTGTAACCAGTTCAAAAATATTACAGAATTTTGGTTTAACCATTTTGACATTCTAAGTGAGCTGCCCCAGAAAGTAAAAGTGAACACATTAAGGGGCTGGTAAGCCATGTTTTGACATTTTTCAAAATTGGATTTAGCTTTGAATTATTCATACATTACGCCATAACGGCCAAAGTGACAGCCCTGATTTCAGACATCATGTAAATTATTAAATCAAAATAATGAAAATTTATAGACGCATTTTAGATAATTGAAAAGCTGTATTATTATTTAATTTGCACTTTATAATGAGAGGGAACGTTAATCCGACTTACTTTATTCGCCTAATTTTCAATCCGCCTTATTTATATTTTATAAGTATCTGTTTTGGCCGAAACATTCTGGAATTGAGGATTTTGATGACAATGCAAAACACACGCTATGAAATCGCTATGAAAATTTTCTGAAAATGGGTGGATTAACTTTTCCTTTATAACGAAGCAAAATCTGTTGTCCAATATTATTTAGAAATTAATCATTTTTTGGCAAAAAAGGTACTTTTCATGTTTCTCGTGTTTTTTGAGAATAAAAAAAA
>SCLH01001417.1:79266-92760 GCA_004367855.1 Oikopleura vanhoeffeni
AAGTGAGAAAGAAGGAGAAAAGTTTTGATATAAAGTCTCATTTTGAGTTGAGAACGTTTGCGTTTTTTTTTAATAATTCATTGAGGCACATGACTATCTCACAGAAATTTCGCAGGCTCATCGTCGTTCTCAAGATTAGCTTTGTAATGCATTATTAAATGTATCAGCATAAAAATACACTGGAAACTTAACCAAAGTGCGAGATTTTAATAGGTTTGAATTACAACCAATTAGAATTGGCCTGGACGTAAAAATTTAAATACAATAAAAAAACCTACATTTTGTCAAATAAAAGGTAAAAGGTTTGCTGTATGAGTCATACAGTATGAGTATGCTAAAGAAAGAAGAAATAATATAACAAAATAATTTGAATTTTCTCGGCATTTTCACCAGGGCAAAATCAATTTAAATTTTATATCGGCCTTCGCAGAGCAGCGCGCAACAGCTCACGGTTCATATATACAGTACGAGACATGCTATCATTTTCTTAAAAAACCTATTCTGGATTTTTTGCCTGTCTCCGGACGACCTACCTGGTAATATTTAAAAAATTTTGAGTATTTGATTCACAGCGCTGCATGATTCGTAAGCGAAGGTTCCTTAACTTATACTTTAAAGTTTTAGTATAAGATCCATGTATTTCAACCTTGAATTACGAGCGAATTTAAAAAAAATATAAAACTTGAACTCCTCTCGAAATAAAACGAGAAAATATATAAAAAATCGATCAATATCATATTTATGCCGTTCACATTAATTAAACTTTGCGAACAAAATAATCATAATTCATGCGCAGTTATCTCAGACGAACTTCTACCGTGTGACTTGTAATTTTATCGTTTTTTTCAAATTTCTAGAGTTTGAAAAGTTTTTAAGTTTTTTTTTTTGTCAAATTTGGTCAAAATTCACTCATTATTTTGGAATACTGCTGGTAAAAGTATAATCAGGTCGTTATTTTTACTTGAAGTTTCAAGTACTTACTTTTCCAAAGAATTTCAGGGTCATTTTTGTTAAAACTCTGAATAAAATAGAAGCATTTTTAAATCATGGACTAGGTTGTGTACATAACATTTTCTACCGACCTGGAATTTTTATCTTATCAATAGCGATACCAAATTACACAAACATAAATCTTGCAAACTGCAAAAAACTCATTAAATAAATGCAATTATTCTCAAAAAAAATTAAACACTTGATTTTCATGCTTATTTTATGTCTCGTACTGCTGATTTTCGCCTACGCACTTCCAAGAGCCAAAGATAGGCATTTTGAATAGATCAACCAAAAATTTATAATCTCAAAAAATATACATGGAAAAGACAGCTGTTTTTTCCTCGAGGAAAGAAAAGAAGAACATTATTCGAGAAAAGCAGCAAAGAGCATTTTTTGTTCGATAATTTTTGAACTTTATTAAAAAGATTTGACGTACACTATGTAAAAAATTGTTCGAGACAAAAAGGTCCAATTTCTCTGGATTGAAAGTAATTCTCCTGCCAAATATAGGCTTTTATCTAGAGAAATTTCTTTTGTTGGTCTCGAACAATTTTTTTACATACGGTACAAGAAAAATAAAATGCAGTCCCATGACTTAATCAACCTGTTTTTAACCAAGGTGTTCAGCCATGAGGTTTTGTACAATAGTATTTTTGTATAGTTTGTGCCTATCAGACGGGTTTTAAAAAGTTTGGTAAAAAATCAGAATAAAATACATATTACATTTTGAAGGTGTAGAAAAGGTTTTGATTTTTATGTAAAAACACTACCAATTTTTCGGTGATTTTTCAGGATCCCATCGTATTGCCGTTTTTCTAATCGATAAGAAACAAGGTTTTGAACGAGCCTCACAATCAGCATTATTTGCGGAAAGGAAAGCAATATTTGAGGAGAGGAGAACAACTCATTTTCTGAGATTTGTACAGCCTTAGTTTTTTTGAATTGTCACTTTTTTTTCCGGTGAATAGACAGACAACATCTAAGTCAAATGAAAGTAAATTTTGACTGTCTCCAAAACTGATTCGATTACAGGCGAATGCTATAGACCTGTTTATGAAATATTTTTTCATTGTTAACATTTAAGTTGCCATATTATTGTACATCTGATTTTCATCTACGCACTATTGATAGCAAAACATAACATTTTTGAAAAAACGACCAAAAATGTATACTTTTTGAGAAATATATGCATTATTCTTATCTATATTCTTCTGCTTGTAGGAAGTTATTTATTCCGAAATAAATATTTTACGAAAAATATGAATTACATTCCTTTGCTTTTTTTATTTGACGGAACTATTCGCAAAAAACTTTCACTGCTGATTTGTTACGTATACCAAATCGGCTGAATTTTTATAAAATAAAGTCTATTACAGGGGACGATATCCCCGGCCCAATATCGCCGGAAAAATCGACGCAATTAGACATTTTTAGCTCAAATACTTCTGGTGCCAATATCGCCGAATGTGCCAAAATCACCAAATTTTTGTTTAGATTTATATTACAAATTACTTTTTGCGCGCCATAAATGACGTCATTCTCATGATCGAATCTTTCAAATTTACTCCTTTCAACTTTAATTTGATTGCGTTTGGTGAAGTATTAAATTCTACGCATTTTGATGATTCATTTCATTCGAACCTATTGTAAAACTGTCTGAAGAAAAATTTAAACAAAAACAGTCGATCGCATCGTATCCTATTATATACAATATAGGCAATATAAACAATATATACAATTGAGTTGCTTTAAACTTTGCACACTTTTTTGATTCCACTTTTGGACTACAATATATTTCATTAAATCTCTAAACATTCTGGTATTTTGGAATTTACTGAACCGGAAATAAGCGAGGAAGTTCACCTTATTTACTAATAGATAAACTATACTAGTAGTATAAACGCTCAATTCAATCAAATAGAAGGTCAAGAAAAGGATTTTGATGTTTTTGTCAAAATATAAGGGAGCAGCTGGTGTAAAATGTTGGGAGTTTGCCGAAATTATATCGCCGAAATTGCCGAAATAAACTTACGTGATTCCACGATTTTTAGCTGAAATACTTCCAGTGCCAATATTGCCGAATGTGCCAATATCGCCTAAAATGCCCAATATCGCCGAAATTTTTTGAGATTTATATAGCAAATTACTTTGTTGGCGTCATGAATGATGTCATTCTCATGACTGAATTTCCCAAATTTACTCTTTTCAATTTTTTTTTTGATGCGTTTGTTATAAAATGAAAAATTGTTCGACAAATGACGTAATTTCAAACGCTTACGCGTTTTCAATTCTTGAACAAAAATTTTTTTCTCTACCCATATCGCCGAATGTGCCAATTTCGCCGAAATTGCCTTATATCGCCAAAATTTTTTCGCAGAAAACTTTCGGCGATATTGAGCTCACCCGGGTGAGTTCCCCCTGTGTATCGCTGGCGAAATGTCGTCGGAAAAAACTTTCATTACAAATTACTTTGAGTGCGTCTTAAATGACGTCATTTTCTACAGACGGCTTTTTACTTTAACTGCATTACAGACGGCCGTGTATTGTGGTATCCTTATATATATCGAGATACCGGGATTTTAGTTTTTAACCGGTAATTTCCGGTATACCGTTTTCTCGGTTGAGACAAAACCCCGCCAAGTTTTGTCGAAACCTCCCTGGTACCTCAAAAATAAATTTTCGACTTCGGATGTGTTGTTCGTCAGAAAATCGGTCCACAAATACACGGCGTCTGTAAATGCGTTAAAGTAAAAGCCGTCACTCGAATCCCATATCACTGAACGTGAACTCGCAAAACTTTTGGCAAAATTTTTGGGCTATACCCCTTATCACTTTTGGTTGGAATGCGTAGCCACAACGTTAAATCACACTTAAAAGGTGTAGTGGCTACGCATTCTACAAAAAGTGATAAAGGGCATTTCCACTTTCCGTGTACAGTGATTTTAAATTTTTGCCGAGTTAGTTGACAAGAACATTTTGCCAACTCGGAATAATACGTCGTAATGTATACGTCGTAATTTAACCAGCAATCTGAGTTTTCTGTCAAATTTTTCGGTATAAGACCATGTTACATGTCCAATGTTTTCTCAAAATATTCATTATTTTGAAAGTTTCGCTTGGTTGCGGACAGCCTTTTTAGAATGATAGAATTTTTTTCAAGCGCCGGAGCTCATCGTGTTTCTCACACTAGTTTGACGGTTGAGATCATAAAATGTCATCAGAGTCGGGACATAATAGATCCAGTTTTTGTTGTTTTTCTCGCATTTAACGTATGAAACTAATACCTAATATACTCTATTAACATAAATTTTTATATAATCGGCTTTGAAAACTATTCATCTGATTGAGTTCTTAATAGCTCAAACTGAGCACAAATCTGATCAATCATAAAATAAAACAAATTGGTCCATCAGAGTATTTAATTTTTTCTGAGATTGCTAAAATTCTTAAATCATCAGTTTTTGTTAAAAAATTGAAAGCAATGGTTGATTCGGACCTTTTTTTAAAATTTATTTTACTCTTTAATTCCAATTTGAGGCTCAAATTTTGAGCTATCTGAACTCTATCGGATGAGCGTATTTTTCAAACTAATCTGAACATAATTTAATCCAAGAATCGAAAACGTTGGTCACGCGTTACGTTGATGAACAATATGAATTTATTCCATTTTTTTATTTTTTTAATGTTTGGCTTTGGTAATGTTTTTATAGTGCATTATAATACTTTAGATTGTATCAAGTTCAAAAGTTAAGCAGTAACTTTAACAGTATCTAGAAATTCGGCCAATTAACTCCGTAGACTTAGAAGTTGATCTGTTAACCCGGACTCGATTCCGGCAAGTAGTGGACCATTCTTTTAATCGAGCCATATAAGCAAAGTCATTTTTTCGGCGTGATTTGAAGTACTATTTGTGTAACTTGAACCAAAACTTATTTCTTATTTGAAGGCCACGTGATCGTTTTCGAGACTTAGTGTATGGAAAATCTTAAAAAAACTTCTAAAAGAACTTTTTTTAAAAAAAAAAGGTTTTGTTTTAAGCAATTTCGACAAAACAAACTACTATTTGACCCAAGCTTTTTCTTAAATATACGGTCACGTGATCATTTTTGAGCTTTGGCTGTAATGAAAAAATCTTAGAAGTTTTTTTCTGATTGCGATGAAACGGTTTTTATTTGCATGATTTGAAAATATTTTTTGCAAAAATAGTACTGTAATACAAGTAAAATTACAAAAAACGCACAAACGTCATTTGCCTTCAAAGTTAATCATTCTTTAACTGATCTTGTCATAAATGATTAAGCATTGTTCAACACGATTATAACTGGTGAATGGCACTACTTCCGGAAATTGAAGTCTACGAGTTAGTATTTTTTTTTGAATTCCGAATTTTAATTTATTAATTATAATCGAATTTATTACATTTATCAAACGAGCTTGATTGGTTGTTACCAATTGTTTTTTCGACCTCCTGAGATTATTTCTTTGCACTGATATTTTGGTCATAATGGGATACAGGTCCCTACCCGTCAGAAGTCACTTTATAATCTCTAGCGAAATTCAAAAATCAATCTTTCTATAGCGTACAGCCATTTTAAATCACCATTGAACTCAAAATTTTCAAACAACGAATTTTTGAAAATTTCAGCAGCCCTTAAATTTTTTCTAGATTTATTATCGATAATCAATTAAATTTTGCTTAATTAATAATCTTTATTTTTCTCAAATTTATTAATATTGTTCTTGGGCCATCGATCGAAAAATTGATGAACATTTTCTATTTTTTCAGCGATAAATTTGATCCAGTTCTTCTAATTTCAATTGTTTATTTTTTCTGTATTCATAAAAAATGCGGTGTTTTGCAATTTTGCACCGCACCCCCATCAACGTTCAAAAAAGCAATGAAAAGGCTCGGTGAAAATCGAATCGAAATTTGATTTCTTCCGCGCAGCAACAAATTAAGACACCTTGCTTTCTTAGCGGAGCCTGACTGATATTTGGTATTTTATCCAAGCTAAATGATTGGCGACGTGCGCCGCGGCCGGTCAAATTCAATTTTTTAAAATCTCGAACAAATAAATAAATCAGCGATATGTAAAAATAACGAAAAATTCGAATAAAAATATCAGGAGAACATCTTGAAGGTGCAACTCTGAGACATTCTGAGTTTTAAAAAAATATTTTTAGCTTAAATTAAAAAGTGATATTCTGAATCATCACATGAAAGGGCTCCAGGGGGTGGGTGTCGGTTTTTTTTTGAGCGCCTTTATAGAATACTTTATGATACATTAATATCGGTTATGACCTAAAGTTGGACCCAAGGAATCTCCATGGTGGCATATTTTTTTCAAAACAATCTAAACAAATCTAGAATTTTCAAAATTCGAATATTTTTTTTGGCTTTTACCCGCATAAACCCGATTTTCCACATGATATGACATTTTTTATTGGTGAATATGACCCACAAAAACGAGCATGACATAAAAATTATCGGAAATGTCTTTAATCGAATTCTAGAAATTTCAAATTTTTTAAACAAAGATGTTGACTAATTCTCGAATTTGACGCTGATTGGTTAAAATTTTTGATTAGTTGTAAGCCAACTTTTTGATCAGTGAAATTCAGCTTCAATTTGGTGGTCTTTTGTTCCGATCAGACGAACTTTTTTTCAAACTTTTCATTTCCGATTTCCCTTATAGTCAATGTTCTAGAATTCCCGGAATTTTATTCAAAAATTCCTTCTCATCACCTTTACGCGCATTATATTATCTACCTTAGTCGGAATAAATGGCTTCAATTCTAACATTCGGTCTAAAAGGAAGCATAGAGTCTTGACAGTCGAAAAACTGGCAAAATCCGGCGTTTAAGTCGAGATTCTATGAAAAAAAAAAGTCAAAAATCGAAAATTCCTTTCTCATACGTTTTTTGTTTCATTATTCGCTACTTTGTGTAAATTTTGAGACGCTTTGTATGTGGGGTCTAAAAGAAGATAGATTTAAAAAAAAACGTTTAGTGCTCAGAATAGACCACCACTGTGGCTGTGATGTAACAACGTTGACTTTGAGATGTGTAATCGTTAGACGAGGCTAGATCTACAAACGATATCCTCAGATTTTTTACAACTGCCCTAGATTTGATCTGAGGCGTGATTGAAAGGTACCAAAAAGCGACACCACCCCCTTAACTTAAAAATTTGAATCGATTTCAGCAGAGACGTTTTATATAAAAAGTTTGGGCTGAAAATTTAATTTAAACTAAGCTTACACATCTAAAAACGATTTGTGGTTGTCTTTGCGCTCATCTCCCGGCAGATTTTCTCGCTAGAGGTCCGTCAAGAAAGTTAATTTCATTTGGATTTATATTTTTAATACGTCAAATGACCGCGGACACCATCAATTACGTTTTTGGGCCACCTTTCGTTAATAGAAAATTGCCAGTCAAATTCACCCAAAATGCATTGTTCTTTCTAAGCTTGTTTTACAAAAACATATAACCCGAACGTTTCAAGATATAAGATATTTAAAATACTTTAAAAATTTCTGTAAAAAGTGTCTATTCAAAATAGCCCATTACCATTAAATAAAGATTCTTGGTCAGTCACCTGGAGCCTAAAATTTAACAAATCAGATTATCCTTTTTGATTAGTTTGATTCACCCTTAATGACCCTTAAATGAGACTTTATTTGTCAAAATAAGCTTTTAAAGACCCTCTAATAGGTTTTTGCAAAATTCAATCGGGTTACAAAAAACCCTAATAAGTCCAAATTGACAGTGTTGTAATTTCATTTACAACCATAAAAAGTAAAATCTACATTTTTCTTCCGACTTCTACAAGAACGCCTGCAAATAAGGCTATTAAAATTCTCAATCCTTAGAAAATTTAAATTGAGCCAATTAAAGGCTTTTCGGGGTTGATCATGTCGATTTTTTACGAATTCAGTCAAAAAAATATTTTTTGTTTACAATTTTACTGCTTCGAAAAAATCAAGCACTTTTTTTTACGAAAACCTTAATATTTTCCAGTTTGAATGCGAAATTAACAAAAAGTTTCTGCTATCCTCAGAAAGGCAACAAGGTTTATTACAAGTTTTTGGCCTATTTCTAACTTAGACACATTAGAGGATTCGAACTCGCGCTATAGAGATAGTATACGTTTTGAAGATGGAGTTCCGTGTGAACAGGATATGGTCTGGAGACTGATGATTTAGAAATTCTGGCAAAATGACCTCCTGTAACGACTATGTAACGATTAGTGTAACCTATCAAATCTGAGTTTCACGTTGATTTCCAAGATAAGGCCTATGTCTAAGAAATTGCGCACTTTTGGACTTATTGCAAAAATTCAAGGTTTTTGTGAACTAGCTCTGCAAAATTGCAAATCAGACATGAACACCCCTTAAAATATTCCTACTCGTAAAAGGCCACTTTGCAAAATATAGATGAACCTAGCTAGTTTAAAATGAAATTAAACCAGTCATCGACTTGGGTAATAATTCCTGATTTAAATTCAGTTATCAATCAAGTACGTCCAACTTGAAGGCTCCAAATAATATATATTTCAATTTCAGAGGGCTTTGTAATACGCAGTCAAACAAATTGCAAAAAATCGTCACGAATTCGGATGCACGAATTTATTTTAAACCGCAAAAATCGATTTTCACGACTTCTGTAGTACGGACACCCTCTCTTATGAATTATTTTTTAGTTGGAGTTAAAAAAAATAAAGTGAACAAACCCCTTTTATTGTTTGGAAAAATTCATAACTTCTGTCTGATGCGCGAAATCTTTTCAAATAATAAAGTTTTAAAATAAAATGTTATTTACTGACGTTTCGGTTTTCATTTATTTTTAAAGTCATTTATAAATTTACTTTTCCTAGATTTTGATTAAAATCGCACATTTTTCATTTTTTACCGACGTCAACCTCCTAAATTAAGTCCTGATATCAAAGTTCAACACTTCGGAGCATAAAATTTTTTGTCTTGAGCAATTTGAAGATCACATCGTTAAAGGTTAAAACCAACTTTTTCTTTTCCAAGACCTGCTTCTCACTTTTAGGTTCAAATTCAGAAACAAAATTTCTCCATCGGTTATCAAATTAATATACAGGAGGAAATTATAGGACAACTTGACAACAAAAGTATATAAATATATAAATTCGAAATCAGTTTTTTGCATTTTTTTTCAAAAAAAAATATTGTGAAGAAAATACGTGATGAGTGGTAACGGTTGCAAGCACTAAATGAGTCAAGTGAAACTAACAAACCATTAGAATTCACTTTTATAAATATATTTTGAAAAATAAAGTCATTTTCGTTTTATCCTTGAAAATGTAAAATCTGAAAATGTTTTATATTACAACTTTGGCTAACTACGACACGCCTAGAATGGGTAGGCACAACATTTTTTCAATTCTGTCAATTCATTATTTTTTAACCAACATTATCTTCAGTCAAGCAGTTTCAAAACATTGTCAGCTACTGCTCGAAAATAAGAAGCGGTTTCTGAAATTGCATATTATTAATATAGTTAAGTTAGCTTGAAATTTTAATTTTTTTTTTTAATATTTTAAGAAAAATTTATAAGCTTAATTATATGCAATTTAAAAAACGGTTTCACTTTTTCAGCAGTAGCTGACATTTTTTTGTACTAACGTCATATTTTCACCAAAGGCTACAATTTAATATACTGTTAAAAAATTTCAGCAAAAAAAATCCGTTCACCTTAGCCTGCAAGTATATTAATTTTAAATCACTTATGAAAATTTTTAATTGACTCTTAATTTGTTATCTCTGTTAAATTTTCTTAATTTATATTGTCAATTTTTAAAGGTTCAAACGTTTAATGCGAAACAGAAAATAACCGAGAGTTGTATCTCAATATTGAATTGATCTAGCTAATAGAGCCTCAGAATGAGCCAAAATTAATTTTTGCATTCTGTCAAAAGCGAAAAAAGTATTTCGGATTTGCACTTTTCAAGTTTTATTTTCTGTTCAATAAAACCGACGGAGCAACCGCGAAACGAAACCAAAATGTATTAATTCCCCCTCAAATCTAAATTGGGAACACGTCATCCTAACCCGAATGTAAAGAGTTTCCAGATTCTACACCAACTAGTAAAACAACGTTAAAGTAATCAAAGCGACAAATAATACTTAGCATAAATTAATATTATTGATAAAGATTGCCGTTAAAAAGTAATGTGACGTGTTTGGGTGCCGCAGTCTGGATGCATTTACTGGAAACGTTTTATTTAGGTTAAATATTGAACAAACCTAAGTTATAGCAACAATTTTGGAAGATTTTTTGTTATTTTTTTGAAAAAATTTAACGGATGATAATTGAAACCTCTGAAACATTTTTGTTGGTTCATAAATTTCTATCCAAAAATACATTTTCGGTGTTGAAAATGTTGGCCGATGGTGTTCTCACACAAATGTTTTATAGTCAACCAAAATGATAAAACTCACTCTTTTTTCGAAGAAATCGATTTTTGGCAAGTTAGATGAATAATTTATAACAAAATGTTTCAGAATAACGAGTTACGCAACACAATACAAAAAATGGATGATTATAGCCGATAATTAATCGGCGTCTGCTGTCGGCGGTCAGGCGAAAAATCAAGTGATAAGGATCTTATTAAGCAAAATCATAGCATCTTTGTACCTGAAATTCCAAAAATGATTTAGTTTTACTTTTCATTCAATAATTTAATAATATCTGATAATCAGGTTGAGTTTTGTCAATTGTTTGTCCCCTATAAATGAATCATAATATGATGCAGTGCAATGTCCTTCTGGTAGATGGTATTAATTTTCGTACTATGAGTCATACTTAGAGAATAGCATTGACGATAGCCGCGGCTTGATCAGCGTGGATAAGTTTTATTATTAAATAATATATTTAAAACAAGTTTTAATTTGAGGAGTGGAAAAACGCACCAAAAAAGATAAATTTTTATTTCTGGATGGTGATCAGGTGGGAAAATCAAGAAAATTACCGATAATTAAAATAACTCAAAAAAGATGATTTTTTTTACTTCATCAAGAAGATAGAAAAAACTAGATGGCGTCATTGGCTGGTTTTAGATTACCTCGTTTTTCAACAGCCAGTTTCACCTTAACTGAATTGTAGAAACTTTTTAACAATAAGAAATGTTTTCCATTGATAAAAAGATTTTTTTGTTTTAAAAGATATTATAGCCATTTTCAACTACTGCTCGTGATATTGTATTTATGTAGATATTGTAACCATATTATTGGTTTGATATTGTTACATATTCGTGAGTCTCATTTGTGCGAAAATTATCTCAATTACATTTGGGTTAAAAAAATTGGGTCCACTTGTTTCGCTCCAAACATCTCTGCTGTTTCTCTGCCATCAAAGCAGCGATTTCTGCTGAATGTCTTCGAGAAATGTTAATTTTTAACTTTTTAGTTATCAGAAAAATGAAATAACTTCTAAAAATCCTATTTCGGCTCTTGAAATGGTAGAAGATTATTCCTTTGCAGAATTATTTCAATATTCTGAAAAAATAGTCGGAAAGTAATCAATTATTAATCAAGTTTCTTTGCGGACTGAATCAAACTTCACATCGCTAGACCCGATAAATTAAGGGAGTTGTAGGGAATCCGATTGCTTTTAATTCCCATTTCAAATCAGAAAATTTTATTTTATTAAAAATTGTATAGAAACTACCAAAATTTGTTTATGACTCCAACAACATGGATTTTTGAAAACTATCAACGACATCGGAGATACAACATCACATTTGGTCAAATCGAGCTGCAGGAGCGCCCTGTGAAATTGGAAAAACTGAGTTTTTCAGAATACATTCTGAAAATGTCGAAATTTGAAATACTTTTGGAAATTAATAGTTTTAGAGCTTATCTAGGATTATTTGGCATAATTCATTTATCAATAACTACTATTTCTTAAATAAAATCTGTATATTCACAAAAGTAAATATTAATCCAAATAAATTTCGACTTTTAGTTTAATTCTGCTAATTGGATGTTTTTGAATCTTTTTTTATTTTCAAAAAATTAAGTATTAACTCATAACAAACAGAACAATTCGTGAATGTCACTACAAGGACAAATTAGTGGAGTCTCAAACACCGGAACATTAAAGTCGTTTAGGTTCAAAGTCTCAAAATTAAATTAATAAATCGTATTATATAAATAAACGAAAAATTTTAGACGGGTTCCCGGGGCTCTCTTTCTAACTTATAACGTCGTCAATATAACATAAAAGTGATTTCTTTATTTTTGTTGAATGACAATAACATAGTGGCAACATTCTTATGACCACAACATCAATAAAAAAAAATACGATTTCTAAAACTTTTAAGGAAGATTTTGACCATCTTGATTTAAAATTAAAATCAATACTAAAGTATTTCGAAAACTCTAATTGACTGGTTAAGTCGATTTTGCCGGTTTTTAACATAAGAAAAAGATGGCGTCGAATTTTAATGATTTCACATCTTTTTTAAAATTTTTGGAAATTTCCCTACCGATAAACCAACAATTATTGAAGGATTTTCACTTAATAATTTGGTGTCTGAAGTTTCTTTTCAAAAAAAAAATTTTGAACCGGTATTATAATGTTAAATAATAAACTGCTCACGCGCTAACGGTGCAAACAATTCTTTTTCAACACGAGAGAGAGTTTTCGGAAAGTTAATCCTAATTTTTATATTCAATTTAACTTACATTTTTGAAGCTCGACAAGAAAACTATTTATCAATCACAGAATCGCCAAATGACGCTGCCTTTACAACCCTATTTTCAGACAAATTGAATTGGTATCACTATTTCAAACCGTATTTTCTCTTTTTTGTTCAAAATAAAAAACCATCATAGCATTATTGCGGTGAATTTTTTTTCTCAAAATTGGGTTCAGCTATTTTTTCAGCCGATTTTTCCTTACCCTACTTACATCGTAAGATTTTCATGTTTATCCATTTCGACCATTAAAATAATAGAAGACAATCTCGCACAGAATATAGCACTTAAACCTTTAATATGAAACTTGCATAGTAGACTGAAAATAAAACAGCCGAAATTATTCTGTTTATCTTAGATTTGGCCCAATTTTATTCTGAGAAAAAAAGCTTTTGCATTCACTCGAGTCTAAGTTGTTAGCTGATCTTTATTATTTTTTTTGTAACTGACCTGACTAGATTTTAATGGGTAGATGAATTCTACTAGAGTTACCGCGGTAGATCAGTAATGTCCGCAGAAAACATAATTCGGTCGAAAATTTCGTTATATTATAAAGAGTCTTTTATATATTGAAATTTTCGAATTTTTTATTAAATTCGTTAATAAATACTACGTTTTTAAAATTCTTTCGCTCATCGTGTGCCAAGTCCCTATATTTTAATATCTCATATTTTTAATATAGTAGAACTCACGTTAGATACAAAACAATACTTTCTCAATAGTTTATTCTAGAAGTTTGCAAAAAACTATTTTCATAGAAAACAAATGAGTTTTT
>SCLH01001418.1:0-18167 GCA_004367855.1 Oikopleura vanhoeffeni
AACAGAAGAGATATCGAAAGCCCCCACCCCCCTAATTTTCAGAATCAAGCCAAATGAAATAAAGCTTAAATTTGGACGGTCACCCAATCAAATTTCGCATCATTGAAAAAGTTAAAATCTGTCAGGCAAGCAGCACTAATCTATTTAATAATAGGATATTATCGAAATAAACAATGTAAAATTATCGATATTTTCGTAATTTTAGAAAATCTGACAAATGATGAATTGCCGTTATGTCCCAATAAGTTTGAAAACATGGGCATTCGGATCATAGGCCTAAGGGGGTCGCAATAATTCAGGATCAAGAACGCAATTTTTATCGAGATGAATTTGTTAATACCAGAAGCCTTTCGGTGGCTTTTTTCTCATACATGGTTACTGACACATTGTCAGGAAAGCACTTTTGATTGTTTGAAAGTATTGCTCGGATCTACATCTTAAATCTACTTATTCTGTTTTATTTAATAAGTTTAATCCAGTTTTGGACATATCGAATATCACGATTTAATAAAAAAACGAGAACGTATGTGGCAGACAACCGTCCGTGGGGCCTGCACGACTTATCAGCTACAGCAAAATTCATGTGAGGCGTCGATGTGTAGATTTTTTAAATTCAGTGAGGAGATTCATTTGATGGAACCCCGCTTGAACTAGGGTCAGAATACGTTTTTGTTAATATTGGCTGAAGCCAAAAATCCAGGAATTTTTCAAAAAATCGCCGTGAGGTCTGCCTGACGTTTGCTTCGGTTATTTGAGCTAAATCAATTGTTATAACTTGAAAACTCAGGAGGAAAACACTTTTATAAAAAATTCCAGTGATTTTGTAAGCCTTGTTCTTCTGATCGACGAGCTTACTGTCACCTTAAGTATTTTTAGTATGCAAGATTCTTAGTTCAAAATATATTGAAACGAGAGTCATATGGGTCGAAAATTTGTACTGCTCCGCAACTCACCATTAAAGCCCCGATTTTTACTAATCTTCTCAAGTTTCGAAAAAGCACTCAGTTTCCGCCAGAGGAGGCAAGACTGTAGTCAAGCACATGCACAAGTTCGCTAGATTTTGTTTCTAACAATTAACCCGCCTAAAATAAAGCTGAAAAACATTCCGTCTAAACGATAAGCAATATTTCTGGTCTGCTATAAGGATAAATCTCCTCTTTAAATATACGTTTATATAGAGCTGATCAGATCATAAAGGATGTTTTTTGGTCAGTTTCGTCGTAGCCAAATTTATAGAATTTCAAGTATGAAACGAACAGTGTCTAAAAAAAAGATGCGGAAAGCAGATGTTTCGATGAGTAATCCACCACAATTCAATATTAGAAAGCAAAGGTCACACTCAATAAGTTCATTCAGTAATAATATATCCACTATTTTTTTTACAGAATATATTGTAAGTATTGTGTTGAGTTAGTTGAATCGACACCGCGTTTTGTTCTTGTCGTGTTCAGTTATTCAAAACAGTTTGTCTGTGTTTGTTGTTTTCCGAATTAAAGTTATGATTTAACTTCCTAGACTATCAAATCTTATAAAATACTATTTCCAAAGTAAGTATATGTTTAAAGAAATATGGTCTAGTTTATAATAACTAAAGTCAACTAGACGAAAATTTGTGTCATCACACAGAAAAATTTATTTTCCCGGACATAATCCCCTCTATTCACACTATTGTCGAATATCCCGGCCTGATTAGTGTGTTTTTTAGTAGTAGGGGCCTGGATATGTAACAAAAGTGTGAATTAGGGATGATATAATAGCGTTTTATATAACGGTATCATATATGCCTCAAAATTTTAGAAACAAAGAAGGCCAATACAAATACAATTTTAAAAACAAAAACAATTATGACTCTCACAAGACGATGTAAATACAACCAAAAAAATATCAGGTACTGTATGTTAAAGCTTTTCGTGAAGCAGATTTATGCTTGGATAGCCAATGACGTGCCTAAAAATGAATGTACCAATCATGTGCCATTCTCTTATTTAACTCGAGATGTTGTTCTGATAAGTTCATAATTAAATACTGTGGATGAAAAATCAGCAGAATGATACAATAAAAATTTTCGTCCAAACTTAAGTGGGGTCCTATAAGCGGAAGATTGCGTACATTGTTCACGAGGCGATAATCCTCTATTCCGAAGTACTGTAGATCAAAATTGCCTAGGTATAATATAATCAAACCAATTGTGTGTTCACATTCAGGGATTGCTGGTTGTTGCGTATTTTGTACTTGTTTTATTTTGCCTTATTTGTAATAGGTTGTATTTTTACTAGCATATTTGATCTACTTGTACTGTGAATAGGATATTTGGAAGATAATTTTTTTAATTTGCTCTACAATAAGAAGTGTTCTATTCCTTGGGGAACGTTCATATTTTTAATTTCTTAAACATACTAATTATCTGTGTAACTATTAAAATAAAACTTTTCACTGTAGACATACAGTTTGTCCAGACTAAACCGGACAATAAAGTTTCTCTTGAAGACGATGTTAATTAAACTCAGACATTGTTCGGTGTAGCTGCGCTATAAAAGTCTTCGGTTCCATTCATGCACATTAAAAAAATTCCTGCATATCAAAATTTTTTCAATGAAAATCGGTCAAAAAATGGCAAAAGTACAGAAAGCAAACTTTTTTTTGAGATAAAAATGACCTCAATTGCGTTTGAGTATAAAAATGTCTGACTATCACAAAAAAATGACGCCCTTTGCGCACCCGACATATATGGGATTATTTTCGGGAATACAATTTTCAAAAATATCGAGTGTCAAAGGCTACGTTGTCAAGCCAAGTTATTGTAAATTCATCAATAGTTTAAACAATCGTAACGCGCGACCATCTCATTAGTGGGACATAACGAGATTTAGTAGATACAAACAAATAAAATAAGTGATTCTGCCCTGATTTTTTATTGGAAATTCGAAACACTTAAAAATTTGGACAAAAAATGCGAAAATTCAATAATGTTTGAATTTGTTTTTGGAATTTTTACGATTTCCAAGAGATGATAATACTCGACATTAAACTTTCCTCAAATATAATAAAAATGATTTTATAAGCTGAAAAATATTTATATCAGTTCAGCGACACTAGGATAGAGAGTAATTATGGAATTTTTTCTTATCACAACTATGCATTGAAAAAATCTAAATTAAAAACATCGCTTGTTAACAGAAATTCAAGGCGATTCGCTTGCATAACGCCTCAAATGATTCAGGATCAAATAGAAACAGTTATCTCGAATTTTTTCAAAATCATTATTTTTCAAAATCACTTCAAAAACTTTTTTGTACTATAGTACTTGACTATACAATACTTACTTGAACAAATCCTTATTTCTCATACAAAAGAAACGGTGGGCTTCAGCCCAATCAGTCCGGAATTTTCAAGACAATGGATAGTTAATTGATATAATACAATTGTTAACTCTCCAAAAAATAGCTTCCAGATTGTACTTTATAAAGAAGAGAGAATATTTGAAAAATTAAGATGACTATACTTTGGATGATTCATGGTTCTAATCAATTATTTTATAATGTTTTGAATTAAATTCTGTGAATATTTTGTCGGCGATGATACCGAAAGTACGTCGCAGTTAAGAGTGATCGTTTAAATAAGTGACCACAAACTTTTTCGTTGCAGACTGTAATGCCATAACAAACATAATTTTCAGTCAAGATTTCGAAATGATGACAAAAATCATGAAGTTATAAATAACGCTCAAAATAAATCAGCGAAAGGTACCGATGATTTCATAAATAACGAAAACTTCTAAAAGGCCCTGGAAATTCCGTTTGTTCCTCATCGATTCAGGCGGTAACTACCGGAAATGTCAATTCGGAAGTGAAGCGAATGATCAAAAATCGAAATTTTCAAAGTTTGTTTTCTTATTAGAAAATTGAATTCGGCTGAAGCGTTCATCTGCATTTTGGAAATAAGAATAGCACGACCGTGTGCATGCTGGCTCGTTTAATACAGACCGCGGCAAATTTTATCAGTTGAATTAAAATCAATTAGTTGATTTGTGATAAAAACTAATCTGAAATAGCATGTTGAGTATTATATGATATAAAGAAAACAATCCTGCCTATGCCGTTCGAATTGTTATCACTACGGTCACAAATAGAGAAGTGGACTAATTAAATACAGGAAATTCCCTCAGACGAATTCTGTGATTTCATTGGTCACTTTCAATTCTTGTGACAAAGGATAAAATTCGGACGCATAGGCAATTATTCAAGTAATTTGTACGCAATCTAACCAAAAGATGCGCCATAATCGGTTTCCGAAAACGTATTATGAACTAGAGTCATAAACTGACCGCAAGGTGGCGCAAGAGGGGAATTTAAATTCGTTTTTCACTCAGGGGGTGGTCGATGTCTGAATTTAAAAAGGCCTTAGAGTAGGGTGGGAAATGGCGATTTTCAAAATTGCCTTCTGCGCAATTTTTTTTTTGCTTTCAGAAGTACTAAATACAGTACTCCACGAGTTCAAAAAAAAAATAGAAAAAAAATTTAAAAAGGTTACTAAGTCAAACGAAGAACTTCAAAAGTCCCAAAAAAAACCAGGTTTCTTTCCACAGTTTAATAAGAACAAAGTTTGTTCCGTTAGTGCTTTTTTTCGATAATTATAAAACTTATAAAAGATTTTACGGTACAAAAATGTTTTAACTAATGCAGTCCCAAAACTACTCACCCCGCTGTGTTTGCCCGAGGTGTTCGGTAATTGAGGTGATGAACATTACAACAGATATTTTGTGCTCATGCAATATAGATAGTAAACGCCATCTGAAACCGACAATTGAAAAAAGTAAATTTTGATTAAGAAATTGGGGAATGAGGGGTCAACTGAGCACTTTAAAAAATTTTTATTTCGGTTTTTTATGTTTTTTTTACTTTTAAGGGGCATAAATCGGATAAATTTTTGATAATTTTTTTTTCCTGAAATCACACTAAATAACCCATATTGCTTGAAAAAATTTTTTCATGTCAACCAATATTAACAGCATAAATTTAAACCTATCAAATTTTCGAATTTTTGAAATTTTGAGTTTTATTACCCTTTAAGGACATAAATTGAAAAATTTTAGGTTACCTTTTTGTTTAACTTGCATCAAAACTAATAATGATCCACTGAAAACTAAAAAAAGTTCATAAACAAAAACTATCTCCTTTCGTAATTTTGAATGATTTTCTCGATTTTAGTTCACAGCATCAAAGCGCAAAATACCAAGCTTTGATCGGTGGGCTTTTCGAAGCATTTTTAAGTATTTTCAAGACGCAAGTATCGGAAAAAGACCGTAACCTTCATTTTTTTGTTAACCAAGAATATTTTTATTCAAATCGTAAAATTTTATTCCTTTTGCCTGTCTGAGAGTTAAATTTTGGACTTAATTATTAACAAGTGTTGCAAGTACGAAAACACCCAAAAGGCATAATTAATTTTTTCGTCCATTTATTCCTTTGAGTTCAAAAATGCAAAATTTATAGTGAACTTTCATAATGCCGCCCGAAATCAAGCCAAATAATATTTATGCGAAAAAGCAAGGATCTTCTTCAAAAACGTTTCTAGCTTTCAATTTCCTTCATGACAACCCCAAACTTTAATGATTATTCGTATTGCTTAAATCTGCATCACTCGCAGATTTAAATAACAATACCGTATTTGCCTGCTAAATAATTGAATCAAAAGTAGTATTTATCCAAGGTCGCGTTCACACTAAGTTTCCTGACAGTATCAATTTTTGTAAATTTATTTCAAAAATATGACTTCATCTGACGGAAATAGTCCCAAGTTTAAATAAGTTATTTACAAAAATAGCTCTCGACAGGACAGATACCGAGGCATACATTTTGTCAAAATTAAAAATGGCCTAATCTTCATTTGAAAAGTGCGTAGGCGGTAATCACACCATTCCAGTAAAAATACAAATTTACAAATGCTATCAATTCTTCGATTATAATTTCTATTTTTTGCATTTAATGGGGTGGCATAAACCCGGCATCCCCCTGAGTCGGGTTTCATCTGTGAAACGTAAAAATTGGAAAAAAAATCGAAGCATTAAAATTTTCCGCATTTTTTGTTCCCCAAATTTGTTTGTTTAAAACTGAAAGATCTGTGTGTGAAAAAAAACCAAAGAAAATAGCCACTTAAATTTTCAATGGATTCCACAATTTTCTGACCGCTGTTGTAAAAATCATAAAATTTTTATATTAATTTTTTTATCAACGTTTTAAGAAAAAATTAATGAAAATTTTCCCCAAATCAAGTCCAGAAATTTATTATTCGTGATTTTTGAACTCTCCAAAAAATCATGCAGAGTCCACATATTAAATGGTTTGGTATCTATAAATCGTCGCGTAATGTCACACTAATCGGTAGGTCGCGCGATTATCATTTGAAACTGTTGAGAATTTTAACACTTACTGTGCACTCGAAAGTGCTATTCGGCACTGAAAGTCTTAAAAAATTTTATGGTTTGAAAAAAATCCCAATAGAATGTGGGTTTGTACTGGGAGTCATTTCTTTGATAAGTGCAGGACAATTTGTCAATTATCAAACGCAATTTAAGCAATTTTTATCTTCAAGAAAAAGCTGTTTTGCTCTACTTTTTGCCAAATTTGTATACCTTTTCATGGAAAAAAACTTTGATATTAAGACAATTTTCGACGCGCAGAGTTATTAGATTACTCGCATTACCCGGAAGTACACGAAATAATAAGGTTTATTGAAGTATCGCTTAAAGAAAATTCTATTAGTCGGGTTAAGTTGGAAATTGATGCCACAGTGGAAAAGATTTTTTGTATTTTTAAACTAATAGGTTAGTTATTTCTAGAAAATAAAATGTTGAACGTGGTAAGAAAGAAGACTTTAATTTAAGATAAAAATTAAAAAATAAATTTTCACATTTTTTTCCTTTCACAAATTGCTGCTGAAAAATGTACCAATCTGCTGACTTATGCCAGCCCCTTAATGCGACTCTGATTTGACATTTCTCTCGGTGAAATTTATACTTGAAAATTAACGTCATGAGAAAAAAACCTGGAAAACTGATTTGTGGTTATCGTTACTTGCGAAAAATACATCACAAATTAAGTTGCACGCATACACCAATAGTACAGTATCGTAAACAAGGTTGACCTTTTCCAAACTGCAAAAACTATCTCCTCCCGAGACGTTTCAAATCGAGCTCAATATTTCAACGAGCACGTAACTGGAGTATCAATCTTTTCTGTCGTAGTGTTTTTTTATCCGGCGACTGAACAATCTAGAACGCCAAAAATATTCCGACGATTTTTCGGCAATTCAGACTTTCAAAAATCTATCTCCTCCGAGGATAATATTGCAAAATGCTCAAATTTTACAAATCTGGTAAATCTGTCGAAGCCGCTTTCTTGCAATTTCGAGCCTAGAACTCGAATACTGATTTTTTTTGTCATTTTGCGCGAAATAATTCCGGAAAAAACAAAGTGCTTCGGATTTTTTCGAAAGGTAGGCTCAAAAGAAAGCCAGTAAACACACTGATGGAGAAAGTTGGCTTACGTCAAGTCGATATTTGAGAGTTAAGTGTGTCAAATTGGAGCAAACGGTTTATTTAACCTTCATCTTTTTAAAAATACTTTAGAAAAAAAGTTTCTGAGAACCTGCTTCAGAAATAACCTTTTTTTTCTCAAATACGTAGACAATTCATTCAAGGAAGGTGCCAGTACTATTCAAGATCGATACCTCAACCTCCGCTCAGAAATAGTGTTAGTAAGCCGTCCCCTAAAGCACTTAAAAAGGATCTACTTCTATCCATTCCTCACACTTTGTTTCTTGTTATTGCGGTTCAACTTTAAAATATTAAATGCGCATCTCGGAGCGGAGGTTTTTCAAAAAATTTTCCCATAAGTGTCAAAACACCGTATGTGGGAAGCTCATCACGCTAAAACAGCTTCACTCCTCCTTGAAAATATATAGCAAATTTTCATTTGGTGTATACTAATTACACGCGCAAAGCCTGAATGTAAGGTCCTGCGAGGAGTTTTTTTCTTGATTTTTTTTCCAAGATTCGCGAACCGACTGTGAATTTTTGTTTTTGGTGATTTCGAACTATCAAATTTCTAAAACTTACTTTTTTTGAAAAAAATCAAAATTCAGAAAAAAATCCTGACTGTAAAAAACTCATGTGGAAAATTCTCTAACGAAAGTAGAATAACAGAAAGTTGTTCCTGAAGAAATTCTTCAATTAATCGGCCCCACCACCTTAAACCCGTGTGGCACAGAAAAAAAAGTTCCGCCCAAGGCACGACAACCTATAAATGGGACTGTTAGACCGGCGTTATTACAGAAAGCCCACAAGTAGTAGAGGTTCATTTTTTTTGCAATAAGGAGTTCAAACGATATCTTTTTGCATCCAGAATTGATATTTCTAAGAATTTTGATTTTAGTTCTAGAATATTACTGATAAGAGCCAAGGTACAGCAGTATCACGTGATACGAAGTTACAGTTGGTGTCTACAACGATTAGTTTGGTATGGAAATCGAGTCACAAGGAATCGACCTATGTCATCCGTTTTTTCTGATTTGATTAGTATATATCAATTAAAAATTATTTTAAATAGTTAAAATTTTGATGAAAATCACAATTTTTTCCAGTAAAAAGAGGGTTAGTTTTCCCGCCTATAAAAGCAGATAGAAGTACACTTCTGATTATTATTTCTTGGCTCGAATATACTATGCAAAGTGACTCTGTGAACAAGTATTTAATTGGTCGAATTAATTTTTAATAATTTAAAAATTTCGTGAAATTACTTAAAATTGAATTTTGAAATATCCACTTTGTGAAAAAAAAATTCTGTTCCTGTATACCAGATTAACTTTGTTTTGAGTGTCGAACCATGGACAAAGACACTTTCCTAAAACTGCCTTTTTCAATTTTAATTGACGCAAATAGGTCGCATTGAATTTTTAGAGTAAAAGATTGAAAAAAACTCAAAATTCAAACCTCGTAAAATTTGAACAAACATTCCAAAAAAAAAAATAAGTCCTTTTGTAAATCCTTGAAATTCTTTTAGAGTATCTGAAGGAACAATTTCTACGATGTTTTTGCGATATTTTAAGATGATTTTAAGATATTGCAGTTCACCTATATTATAGGTGTGTGCTCACACGGGTTTAAGAGTGATTTCAAAAAAACTGAGATAAAACAGAACGCCTTATCAGTTTGTGTGTAGACTGCGTAAGTTCATACCGGTGTTTTTCAAAAGCCACTGTTTTGAGTTTAAACCTATGATCAGATAAAAAAAATTTGCGTTATCGGTCAAATATCATTCCATTGTTATTTTCAAAAAAATCATAAAAATTTTGATATTTGTTTCAATGAAAAAAAATTTTTGAACAAACTCACCATTTTCTTCGTAAGGGAACTCTGTTTTTGCCAATTCAGATAAACATGTTCCTCATGTCGACCTCGTTTGCATATGCAATTTTAAGGACATTATGATTTGTTTTTAAATTGCTAGATACAACCGGACATATTTAACTTTTTTGAAGTGCATTTCTAAAAATTTCGACCGTCTCAAGAGTTTTTAACTTCCACGTTTCTACTTCCGATCTTTTTCTATAAAACTGCGATGGTGAGAAATAGAAATTGTTGCGCCCCTACAATAATAAGAAAAAAGGATTTGTATAATTAGTTATAATTATTAAATAAAACATATTAATCTTAAGTTATTTTAAGTTTAGATTGTTAAGTTGTAGAATTTTGTGACAAAGGTTTAAATTGATAATCACAGCTATTGATTTTTGGCTTTCCAGATTATACCAAGAATGAAAGACATCCCATTCCGAATAATATCTTAAAAATAATTCAAAAACAATTTTGAGTGAATTTTTGAATATTTTTCTCAAAAACTAGTGTCGTGACTTTGCTTTTCCATACAAATTTTTTTTCGTCAATCTGTGTGGCCCAATATCCCCTTATCACACTTTTGTGCCAATCCCGGCCCTGATTAGCAAACGTAGTGTGTTTTTAAGTACACTAACTTACATAATGGAAACCCACTTCGCGAAAAAATGGTTTCCATAAATGGTTATGGGTTTTCATTAAAGGGTTATGGGTTTCCATTACAGGATAATTGGTTTCCATAACATGGTAATTTTGGCAAAATTGTTTTCAGCCGAAAAATTACCATGGTAATGGGTTTCAATTACAGAATTTTTATAAATGGTTAGTACTGTAGTAGGGCCGGGATTGGCACAACAGTTTGATAAGGGGGGGGATATGATATGATAAAAAATTCGGCGATTATGACACTTTGGCGATATTGGCACTTTCGGCGATATTTTTTTGACTAATTTGCAATTATTCATGACCTTTGTTACATTAACTCCCCGTAGTGACTTTCTGGTCATTCGTTGACTAAATGGCCTTTAATCGCAATTTAGGACCCTAAATCATGTATGAATGACAATTTACAAAAGGATAGATCGACTATTTGGATAATTGACGTTTTTTTTCGAAAATTTCAATTTTCACTGTATTACAGTACTTATTTTTTGCAAAAAAATTAAAATCATCAAAAAATGCCTTTGAGCGGGATCAGAAAAAAATTCTAAGACTTTTTCCCCATTACATTATAGCCCCAAAATGATCACGTGACCGTATATTCAAGGTTGATAAAAGTAGTACTGTTTTTTTTCGAAAATTACTCAAATTCATTTTTGAAAAAAGTGAAGTGATACTTTCAAAGTTTTTAAGACTTTTGTTTCATTACACCAAAGTTCAACAACGATCACGTCACCTTCAAATTAGGAAATAAGGTTTTGGTACAAGTAAACAAATAGTGATCAAATTACGCCGAAAATTTTTTTGGGCCAATAAACACCTAATTTAAGAGTTTCGAACATAATAATGTTTTCCAAAAACGTCACGTGATCTTATTTTTCAAGAAATAAGGATTAATTTATCACATATTCCAAACCTTTTTTGTGAATTATTTCGTCATGTAATTTTATTCGGACTTTGATGTAATGAGAAAAAGTCTTAACGAAAAAGTCTACGTTTGAAGTTCCTTCCCAAAAGTTTTTTTATGTAATTTGAGTAATTTTTCAAAATACCGTATATTGTGTAGCGTATATCAAATATCCGTAAATTTCAGTCGTAGAGACTCGTAAGTACCCTCAAAATAATCGGAAGGGTCGACTTTCTGATGAAAATATTAGCAGCTATGGGTCAATTATGTACTGAAAGGTCGCCAGAGAGCAACAATCCCCCTGTGAAATCTGAAAATTTTGACTATTTTTCGCTCTTTAGTGACCGTTCAGTACATAATTGACTCATAGTTGCTAATATTTCCATAAGAAAGTCGACTGTCTTCAAAGATTGTGTAGAAGGAGAGAATTACAAACTCATGAAAAATGGGAATTTGTATTGTGAGATTTTATCTCGGGAACATACTTTATTTATTTATTTTTAAAAACCTTCAAAGCGTTTATTTGTATTAAATGTATATCAGACACAAATATATAGCCTGTTCGATTTCATCTTGTTTTGTAGATGCATTTGATCCTATCGTTATGATGTAGGTTCTTAAATCGTTTTTCATATTTAAATAATAATTTCTCAGTATTTTTTTATTTTCTTTCCAGCTCAGAAACTATTTTCTTAGTCAAAATGGAACACCCCCTCATCATTTTTGTTGTACAAATATGTGACGTGGTAACGAAATGATATTTGCACAATCCGAGTACATTTTTCGTGGGACATAAGACTCGATAATCTAGCGGTTAAAATGTTCAGAATCATTCCATTATAGTCCACGACCAGCGTGTTTTATGTAAATTTTAATTATTTTCCCCAGTTTCAGAACGATTAAAGGAATTCTATCCTGAAATAAATCGCAAATAATCGTTGTGATAATCAATTGATATATTCCACCCCGTGTGCGGTCGGGACTCCCGACTCGGGAGGCCCGATTTAAATGATGCTCAATGAGAGGAGGTGACTGGCTGGATGTGTTGCTCAGAATGGTTTACAAGCAATTTCAGCCAATCTGTCAGCCATTATCTTTTACTCAAGTTTTAATTTTGCCTATTGGATAATTTGAGCAAAAAAATTAATGTTTTTAGATACAGTTTTTCATGCCATAATTTTGGAAATACAATTGTTGTATATCGGAAAAAATAACTTGCGGTTACATAAGTTTATAATACTTTGCTCTGAATTAAACATAATATTTAATTATTGATAACAGTTTAATTGTGACATTATTTACATGTCACATTATTTATGTTCTGACAACAAACTGCTTTTGAATAATTGTAAAGCAATATTATGCAGAAAAGCCCTCTTGTAAATTGAGTGATTGTTAGGAGGTCTTCGATAGTAACCAAAAACGAATTTGAAATTTGATTTTTTGCAAAAGTAGCAATTGTACCAGTTTCACATTTGGAAACTGAGGTCAACAAATTCAAGCTTAATTTGAACATAATTCTTCCTTTTGTTAATTACGTATAAAATCACCAGAGTCAGATACTTTTTTTAATATATATTAGGTCTAATAGACCTAGCTTTTTCATACAAACCACGGCTCTGAAATGTTCTCATCCAGCTGCTCTATTATTTGATAATATCGAGAAAACACTATTCCGCGACTTTTGAAAAATCGCTCAAGAATTACCATAAAACTAAAGTGAAAAGGATAATATTTACGTATTATGTTATGAAAGAATTTTTTGTAATCTTTTGAAATTATCTGTCAGATTAGCCTGTCCGATTTTGGCCAAAAATTGAAACTTTCTTTAGGGAGGGTCGTGGGCCACATCGGATGAAGACATTTTCGTTGTAAGGGTAATTTTGAGGCTTGAAATAGAAAAAAATTACTAATCCTTGTTTTGTTGTACTTTTATGTGTTCTGACAAGGGGTACTTTGTTAAGCATGTTAAGACTAGAAAGTTCATCAGAAAAACCGCCCTGAATTCAGAGTTTAGAATGATGGTTTTTTGTCTCTTCACGAAACTAATTCGGGACATTGATTGAAATAGTAATATCTAAAAAAACTCGTAATTGACAAATCAAATAATATATTTTGAAATTTTCTCGCGATAGTTGGGAAGTACCTACATACTTCAACAATAAACATCCTGGATACCTTTTTGCGCGGGTTCGATTGAACCTATCTATCTATTTGGCTCTAAAGTACCGCTGATTGGTTCATTCGCCTCGTCTTCTGCACAAAAACGGTCCCCAAGATTAAGGTTGTATGATGGATAAAAACTTTGTAGTTGAGTGAGGGTTTTTTCCCAACTTGTATCCGCTATGGGGACATTATTACAGGTTATTTTTTATATCAAAAGTTTCTGAATTAATAGCTGTGTATAATAATTTTGGGTTGAACGTAGTTGATTTTTAGTTTCTTCAATAAACGAGAAACAATAGTCTGATGATTTATTTTACCACATACCCTTCAGAAACCATAACGCCCTGACTAAGCTTTATGACTTTTTACTAAGAAAGGTAAGAAACGTGAAATGCAATCACATCAGTGAAGTGAATTATTTTTTTTCTATTTTTCATAAAAAAATTTAAGTCGAATCTACAAGTTCCAACCTCATAAATTTTATCTCGATGAAGAAATATTTCAGATAAAAATTCATTCTTAGGTATCTGAAATTCTAGCTTTTGGTCGCTATTCATTTGGTGGGTAACACAGAATAAATCCTCCATATATTTGCGAAAATTCTTTTCTAAACTCCGATTATGGGTTCAATTATTTCAAATTTTGGTTTTAGAACGATTCTCTGACAATTTTATAATTTTTCTTAATTCCAGGCTTATCATTTGTGGTCGTTCATAGACATAATTTCGTGTAATAACCGTCATATATTTAAAACTTGAATGTTAATAAGCAAATCCTGTTTGATGAACTTCTCAAAATCAATTATTCACTATGAAATATTAACTAAATATTCTGCAATAATTGAACGCTAATTTTTTAAAATTTTCTAACCAGAGAAAGTTTTTGAAGCTCATTTTTGATTGGTCGGCCAATCAGAGGTCTACGATAGGTTTTTCTGAGGAAATTTTTTATTTGAATATTCCAAAACGAAAATCTATATGTTCGTGTAATTTCTAGTATTGAATCTACCCTGAAATCCCTGTTTTTGGGCTTCAAGTGCGACCAGTACTTCCTAAGCAAAATATAACATTGCGCGCTCTATAATGTAGCAATTTGGTCAAACGTGCGCAACAAATTCGTATCATTCAAGTCATACTTTTCCTTCAATCTGATTCCGATCTCACCGTGAAATTGCCGATTTGACAAAGAAGGAAAAGTTAGTTTACCTTGAACACACCGTAATAGATCATGAACAATAAGGCTCTGGGTGTTCTAAACGTTGGAAGTCGTTTTGGCTGGACAAATTAGGGTGAACCATTAGTATTTTTTAAGTGCCTTATCGTCAGAGTTTCCAAGAATTGTCAGTTTAACTTATTGCCATGGCAATTTGCCATGGCATGCTAGTTCAACCTAAGCTAAAATATGCTAAACTCTAAAACATTATTGATTATTTTTATTCTGATTCAGCACTGAGGTCCTTATCAGTAAATGGCGGACCACTATTATTTCAAGTTTTTCACAGTCATCTATGTTTAACCTTTAGTAAATGAAACACATGCCGAGTTTCTTATCAAAATCAAAACACAGATTTTTTAAAACATCGTTTCAAATTCCAATGGAGACTTGAAGTTTCAAAGTAGTAAAACGGGAGTTTTAGGAACTGATTAAACGTTACTCTTGTGTACTGATAAAAGGTTTTTTGTAAAGAAAAGGGTATTATAGGTAGTTTTCTCAGTAAAAAATACCGATAAAATGATAAAAGGCTACTATACTCATCGTGGAAGCCGTTTTGTAAATTTCACCGCTCAAAACGGCTTCTCCGATTAGTACTGTAGGATAATGAAATCGCAAAAATTATCGCTAATTATGTCTCAGTAAATACCAAAGATATTCGACTGAAACATATTGAAATTAATGTGTACGGTTTGTATTCATTTTCAGAAATTTTATATACGCTGGGAATATCCCCTGTAATGCTGGGAAGCCCGCGAAGCCTCTTTTCGGTACCAAATATCTTTTTAATGGTCGATCGATGAGTTAGGGCCTCATTTAAAATTTATTTCATCATAAGCAGCCACCCGCGCACAAAAATAAAATTACCAAAATTGTTCTTGTATTATACAGAATATTTTTTATCAACAGAACGTTTTGGCCTTATACACAACATATATGGCAAGGGGAGATAAATTTGTGAGGGCGGTTCTAATAGCAGGTGACTTTGAGAGAAGTGTATGAAAGGCGAAATATTTAGACAATGAGTCGCGTGAGTCAGTCACAGTCTCCTCAACACTTCTATTTATACAATCCTCTGGTAAAACTAACCAACTTTCAAAAAAGTTCCTATTTATTTATACTAAAACAAAAAAAACACGCCTACATTCGATCAAAAAAGCCACAAACGTTATATTTAATTGGATAAAACTAATCACAAAATATTTTTAGTTTATAACAAAAGGTTCGAAATTAATATAAGTCATTTTCGCCTGAACGACGACTCCATGTTGGAACGTGTTTTTGTTAATTTGGCCCGGTCGGCTGAATTTTACCCCTTATCTTTTGATTGAAAATAGTTTGATTTTAACGTGTCCTTGGTGTTTCACCACCCATAAAAATTTGCAGAATTAGCATAGGTTTGTAAGCTTACCGCATTTTTTGATAATTGAATGCAAAAAATGTGCTTATCGAAAAAGATTTCGGTCAAGGTCGATGGTTTGAACGTGAAATTCAAAGAAATAGCTCTGAGTTTTAAGACGAGCTAGATTCATCAATTCCATGCTAATAACTGGCCGTAATATTATTTAAAATACAAAATTGCAGCTTTGTGAAATAAAAACGACTTGAGTCTAATCACACTTTAACTTGACCTGTTCACACGTCAAAATAATTGATTTCTGACATTGATATATACAATCAACGCTTTTTCTGACAAAATAATCACTATTTTCTTATTATTTTTTTGTCTTTCATTGAGTTCTTCAGAATTCAGATAGTTTGAATATCGTATAATACGAATCGTATAATACGATTCATATAAAAATTATTTTGATTTTTTAAGAGCGTAAGTTAGAATTTATCATTGACACTTTGCGACGATTTAAAACTTCTCTCAAGATATCTGATGATATATCTGATTTTCCGGCGACCTGTGAAGAATTAATCCTCCCCTCAAAAAAAATCCGTAATTCGATATTATTAATTTTCTGAAAATCGTCTTATTTTTCATATTCAACAGCTATTAAAAATATTTTTTCGCATTTTTGATATATTTGATTAGAATTCGTGAAAACCTCAACTTGAAGTCGCTACAGGTCATAAAGATTGTATTTCATTTAACTTCATCGTGAATATCAGTTTCTTGAAGAGCTGTGAAAAAATTTATTCAAATCGACATCATCTTGCTTCTTTCGGTTCCTATTTGCTCCGTTCCTGATTTGTGCTGATTCCGAATTATTGAATGATTCAACAAGTTTTTCGATTTTGGCAAAGTTTTAATACGACAGATTTATCTTCAGGACATTCATCCATTAATATTTCTGTATCTTCGGCCAATAAATTGGAATCTCGACGACAACGCGTGAACGTTGCTTTATTTACAATAAATTATTGTGTAAATATCCACAAAGTTTTTCTCATTTTCGTTAAAATAAAATGATTTAAATTTTATTATTATTATACTGAAAAATTAATTTGAAAAACGACAAAATCACACTAGTCAGTACTGTGTAGCGGATAAATATACTCAGCTTATCACTTGACAATAAACCAAGCATCAGGAGCTGGTACGTTCAGAATAACTAATTATGAGATAAGATTATAAGCGACGGATAAGATTAATTCATGAGTTAAGAAGAGGTACTGGTTGCTGGAAACCTTTGAGGCATTTCAAATTTTTCGAAATTTTTGCGTTTTTCCAAGCATTTTTTTGAAAACGAAGTTCAGAAATAAAGTTTGCTTCAATAAACCAGTAAAACTTCAAAATATGACCTTGACGTTAGCCAAATTTCTGATCAGTGTTTTCGTGGCTTTATTTTGAGCCTACTTTAGAAAAAAACGAAGCAGTTTTTTTCGAAATTTTTCTCATGGGTCCTCCTTAAAATCATATATCGAGTTTGGGGTCGAAACCTCAAAAAGTGACCGAAATAAAGTTGTGTTATTGTGTCAGCTAGATTTAAGAAAAACGTGACCGAATTTTATAATATTTCCTTGGAGGAGATAGTTTTTTCGACAAATAATTATTAAAAAATGGTGTTTTTTTTTATATTCTAGGTAAAATATAGCGAAATTTAAAAACTGACCGAAATTAAGTTCGGTCTACCACTTTTGCAAGTTATGTCAAAATTTCAGATAATTTCGACATAAAACTTGGAAACAGATAGTTTTAAGATTTTGGCTTAGGTTTTCTTGTGTAACTTATGTATGAAGGAGTGTATGCATACAACAACAAAAAACGAAATTTATATTCCACGAGCTAAAGGATAGTTATGTTACCTGCAAGGCAACCTTGAGTCAATCCTGCGTAGAAATACAGTGAGGTTTTATTTTAGGGTTTATTTCTCTAAACATTAAAAATAGGAAATGACGAGAAATCTGTTTTTTCGTCTGACATTTACGTTGTAATTGGCACTTCGAAAACACTAGGTCACGTGACGACCTAGAAGTTAACAGCCCTCCAGCGGCAAATATAACGTAAATGTGGGCAAAGTAAGTTTTGAAGCAGTTAAAGGGCGAGACGTGTCGGTTCTGTAGGCGGGATACTCTAAAATATAAAAAAATGTGCTTTTTGGTGAAAGCATAACCTTTCGAAAATCACTCAATTGTAATCAATTTTTGATTATGTTATACTGGGGAGGCGTTTTCTAACGTTGATTAAGATCTATGCCCTCGTCCCCCCAGATTTGTATTAACTGTAGAAAAAGTCCGAGGCAAAAAATACTCGAAATGATAAAAAGGTTTTTTGAAAGTAATTAATATTTTTAAGAAAATAATAAATTTTTATTTTTTCAAATGTCTTCAAAATAAAATATATCATGGTTACTGTAGGTGACTCTTAAACAAATCAATTTT
>SCLH01001418.1:37546-101506 GCA_004367855.1 Oikopleura vanhoeffeni
AGATGTTTTTTAAAGAAAATACAATAGAGGTGATGGTCAGCCGACAATACACGTCGAATTGCGACGCAATTAGAGAACATAATTTGATGAAACGCTCCACCTGTCATAATAACTATGGCACTAAAAATAGCAAAGAGACGATGATAAAAATAATTAAAGAATGCGAAATAATATGGTCTCAAGAAATGTCAATTCTGCAAGAACTGAGCCCCCGAATCAAAGAAAAAAGACCGAATCGCAGTGTTACCGGTATTCTAACTGGCGTAAGTCTGTTCACTAACCTCTATTCCTCGCTAACCACTACATTTTACAATTTGTATCAGTTTTATCAAAATAGGCAAACTTTTAAAAAACAAGAGGACCTTTACCTAAAAGGTTCATTTACAAATATTGTTTTAGCTAATATCGCTAAACAATTTAAAATGGATTTGTTGACAATTAATAACATATTTGTCAATCAACTCTTTAGAAATATAATGCCCTGCTTAAGATGCATGCTAATCATATTTTACAAAAAGTATAGAGACATCGAGAACGAAATAATAAGTTTTAAATTTTAATCATTACCCGTAATCTAAATTTTTTACAAATGGCCATGAAAAGCCTGTATGTCTATTAAACCAAACTCCATCGCATTTTGCCATTATGTGATATTTAATTCCGAAGTGGATATTCGCTTCGATTTGTTTAGTTCCTAATGATATCTTTTAGTAGCATTATTTGTTTTGAGTTCCCAGTTAATGAGTAATGAACTCATAATAAAAATATAATTCGGTCATAATATAGGCTATTTGAAAAAGCCAATATAATTTAATTGACATACCAAAAATTGGCGTTCAAACTAATTTTGATTCAATTATGAACTAAATTCTCACTTTTGCAAAAAAATGATTTGTCATGTTAACGCAGTGAGTCAAAACATAAAAAGTAGGTGTTTTAACGTCAATTATGCAGAAACTACTCAAAATTGTGTACCGTAATTAAGCGAAGCACCTTTTTGTCATTATAAAAAAGTACCGTTGGTCATTTAATTATTGGCCAAAATGCTCTCTTTTTTTCCAATTTCCGAAAATCACTTAGATGCTATACCATTAAAAAATTCGTCGCTTTTTACACAAGAAGCTGGTCGGCTTTTATGTCTCATGAAAAAGCAAACATGACTCCACATTATATCTCAGCCGCTAATAAGCGTGCATTTTAATTCAAGTTTAAAAATAAATAACCCGGTTCTAATAATCATAAAATTGATTTAGAACTTATAAAATTCCGTCTTATGTGAAACGATTTATTCTAATGAAGAGCTCGAATATATACAATGAAGATGACACCTTTAAAATAGGTGACCAGAAAAATAAGTACAATAATTTTTGTTATAGGTTTGCTCTTCAATTTTACAATTATATATACTTGCGTATTAATTGGGCTTAAATATCGCGATGTCCTAAACAATTACCGGAATATAATGAAAAGTTTTTTCCGATCTAAAAAAGGAGCCGATAAATTAAAATTGAGAACGAAGCCGATCTTGACAGTAAAAGCAACGCTTGTATTTTAAATTGACCATGTAAGAGAGGAAATACGGCCCTAATTTACTGATAGTACGTAGACCATATCGCAATTAATGAACATTCACTTAGCAGCAAGGGGAGATTTCCACAGTCACCGCGAATACTGAAATCACCATAAAAAAATATAAAATTTAAAAATTCTCGATGTCCGATACCATAAAAAAATAAAAATTTGATAAAAATATGTTTTTTGAAAAATTTCGAAAATTTTGTAAAATGTTTGAAAATTTGATTTCGAAAAATTTCTAAAATGTTGAAAAATTTTTTTGAAAATTTTTAAAATGTTTGAAAAATTTATTTTCGAAAATTTTAGAAATTCTAAAAGTTTGAAAAATGTTATTTTCTGAAAGTTTTGGCAAATTCTAAAATATATTGAAAATTTTAAAGTATTATTTCTTTGTTCGAAATTTTTGTGCCAAAATTATATTCGAATTAAAATCAGCTTGTTTTTTTAAAAAAAAAATGTAACTTTTTCGAAATTGTCCGCAAAAAATATTTTCAAAAATTTTCATTTATATACTACTGCAACCTGCCATTTTATTGCCAAATGCCCTGCAAATTAAATTTCAACTGGAATGAGATAATTTAGAAACATAAAAATTAATCGTGTACAACAGCTTAAAAAATCGATAAAAATAAGATCGGATATCAACGTAATCAAAATTATAGATGTTATTATATTTTCGCTTAATTAATTACATAACCACTTAAAATGTGGTCCCGGTTTCCTGTATGCGAGCAATGGGATAATAAGTCTCCTGACCTTCAGATCCATAGACAATCAATAAATTGAATAAAAAGAGATATTTAAATATTAAGACACTTATATAAACCCTCAAATTTTTTTTGACCGTTAAATTTTTTGCGTATATACTGCTAAATTTCCTTCACCCACATTTCCTTCAAATTTTGCCTACATACATATCTGTCGCCCACAGTGCCTACGATTTTTATTTGCCAATTTATACGCATAAAATTTGGTCACCCACCGTTCCTTCATTTAATATATTTTTTGTCTTAATAATTTATTATACTCTGATTTTTTCCCACAAGACAGAGGTTTCAAAACGATAACATGTCGGATCTGGGCTATCTTATACTCGCCGTTTTCTTAACGCTGAGAATTAACAAATTAAACGGTAATTTATATCAACCAGTGACATAATTCCGTAATATTTGACATCTCAGGGAGTTAACACCACGCTTAAATAAAAATATCAGAAAAAAGGTTATTTAGGAAACTTTAAGTCCTCAAAGTTAAAGATATTAGTCGAAAATATTTCCTCAACAAATCAAAACCTCAAAAATCACCTTTCAGCATTTGTCTGATTTTGATCTCCCATTTTTCGCAAAATATTTCCTCCTAAAATATTTCCTCCTNAAAAAAAAAATCGTTCCAGAAAAAATGAAATTTTCTTGCTCTGAGTCACAAATGATTTCGATTGTCGGATTGTATTTTAAAAATTTTGTGAACAGGGTAGGGACATTACCTTTATACAAATCTCTGAATATTTTTGCTCTTAAGTTGAACTTTTATGACAATTTAGATCAAAAATATCATAAACAAAACATAGAAATTTTGTTTAGTGATAAATTTCTCAATAAATTTCATACAAAATGATGCCAGCATATCTCTTATTTTGATCAACAAATTTTCTTTTCGCCAAATATTAAACCTAAAAATCACCTTTCCAGCATTTGTCTGATTTTATCTATCCATTTTTCGCAATATATTCCTAATTATTACCGTAAATATCACCCTAAAAAATCACCTTTTGTTCCCCTCTGCACAATTGTCGAATCCAGGTGCAATTAAATAGTACCGCAATCATTTTTGTGTCACTTTTTGATCTACTTTGACATGAGCTCACATTTTTGCCATAAATTTTGACCGCAAAAATCGTTATTTTTAATTAATATGGTTTTCAAATCCAAGTTTTTGTTGAATTTTATAAAATACTCACCACTTGGACACTTGCTGGCTCAATGCCAAATGCGCCTAGAATTTATTATTTTAACCGTTACCTAATTTTTGTAAAAATTAATTACCCTAATTTTTGCGTCACTAATTTTATTTCTGTTTACGGCAATCTGCCCAATTCTTTTTTTTTCGATTTTCAATTGCTTTATTTTCTGCACAAAATTGTGTTCTTTTTATTATCCCTTATTGCGGGCACCTGTCCGGAACGGAGATTCTCGCGACCAAAAATTTATTGCACCTGCCCGTGATTAGACAATCAAAAAATTAATTCCTTAATTTCTGAAATTCAAGTTCAAATCCGATTTTAAGTTTTAATTAGTCAGGGTGGATTATGTAGTGATCCCTTAAATCCCTAAAACTTAAATCGGCTCTGAACTCACAGCGCCGCTAGCGGGCGAAATTATTCCAGCGTATTTCTATTTCGCGCGTTTTCGCGTTTTATCTATAAAAAAACAAAAAGACGCCTACATTCAATCAAAAAGACCAAAAACGTTCTAATTAACTTAATATCTAAAATATTTATTTGAGGCAACTCTACGAGTTAATTGAAAATTTAATTAATTATTACTGTTAATGATTGGTTAAACATAAAGAATCTTTGTCTTGTAAAAGATTATACAATTAAATTTAAAACTTTGAAATACGTGAATAGAATTTATTAATTAAATGATGTATATATCAAACTTGTAAACGTTTTTCACAGACCAAATTTTTCCAAATAATCAATAATAAACTATGTGGTTAATACGTTTTTAAATAGCCACAACATTTCGATTTTCTGGAAGACATAAGTATAGATTTGTCAGATATGATATAATTGACGCATATCTCAAAAGATCTCGAGGTTACTATGAAGCTATCTATCTTATATCGAAAAAAGTGGTCGGCACAAGTACAAACTTTATATCTACTTTTGGTTTGCTTCAAAACATGGGTCAGAATCAGGGTTAGTTATAGTCTATAACTTATAGGTACCGTATAGGTGTAACCTGTGATCACGGTTAAAACCATGCAAATTGTTTGTCAGAAACAATAGTTTTGCAATGTGACATGACTAGGAAGCAAACCGGGCCTTTTGAATTAGGGGGTTTAGCAAACAACCCGAAACAAAATTAAGGGATATCGATAAAAGCGGCTTGGTCGACATTTCTACCACGATTAATTTCCCCCCCAGAATATGAAGGCTTGGAAGAGGCAACATTTTGAATTCAGGGCGGCTTCATCAACATTTCTGCCCAAAAATGAAGGCTTGGAAGAGGCAATATTTTGAATTCAGGGCGGCTTCATCAACATTTCTGCCCAAAAATGAAGGCTTGGAAGAGGCAANTTTTTTTTGCATAAGGAAGTTCAAACGATATATTTTTGCATCCGACATTTGATATTCTAGAATTTAGATTTTTAGTTTTAGAAAATTTACTGATAAGAGCAAGGTACAGCATATCACGTGATACAAGCTCACAGTGGTTTTCACAAATTATTTTGGTATTGGAATCGATGCACAAGGATCTGACCTATGTCATCGTTTTTTCTGATTTGATTTATATATAATCAATCAAAAATCATTTTAAATAGGTTTAAAATTTTGATGAAAAAATCACAATTTTTCATAAAAAATGGTTATTTTCCCCTATAAAAGCAAATAAGTACACTTTTGATATTATTTCTGGGTCGATATACTAATCAAGTGACTCTGTGGACAATATTAAATTGCTCGAATTAATTTCTTAATAATTAAAATATTTTCGTGAAATACTAAAAATCGGAAATTTTGAAATATCACTTCTGAAAAAAAATATCTGTTCCTGTAAACCAACTAATCTTTGTTTTGAGTGTCAACCATGAACAAAACACTTTCCTAAAAACTGGCTGTTTTCAAATTTCAATTGACGCAATAGATCGCATTTAATTTGTTAGAGGTAAAAGATTGGAAAAAAATCTCACAAAATCAACCCTCCGTTAAATTTGAACAAAATTTCCAAAAAAAAATAAGTCATTTTTTTTGACGTTCTTGCAAAATTCTTTATAATGTATTCGAAGGAGACAATTCTACGATGTTTTTTTTTGCATATTTTAAATGATTTTAAATATGCAAACACCTTTATAAAGGTGCTGTGCTCACACGTGTTTAGGTGTTTTCGAAGATATTTCACAGAAAAACGGTGAGAGCTACAAAATTCAATATAGTCTGGTTAGAATGACCGAAACTTCGGCTGGAAAATATGATTTTGAAAGTTCTACTTAATGGCATTTTACCAGAAGACCGAATTTCATACCGGTAATTTCAAATCTTAAAAAATGATCAGCACCTTCCAAAAACACGAAAAAAAGTTAAAAATTCTTGATGTTATGTGGAGCTGCAGTAACTAATTTAAAGCTGATATTTGAATTTTAGTTTTTCGAACTCCAGAATTTTCTCAAAAACTTAGATTTTGACATGTGTCGCCATAAATGATCAGCGGCTTGTATTTTCAATTAATTTTATTTTGCATTTTTATATCTCGAAAAAATCGTGTAAGTTAACTGGTGTAGAAGGAAAATTTTAAAAAATGAGTCTCACTTTCATTCTAGAGGCGCGTCCCCAGGCGCCTCCCAGGGCTAACATATTAACACCCATGAATTGGTCATAATTATGTTTAAACTAAAAGTTTTTCAACGTTTCGCTATTTATTTAGCATCTTCAGGAATGGAAAAGTTTGTTCAGAAAATATTAGGGCTAAAAACAGCGAAAAAGCAGCTGATGAAATTACTTTAGAGCGACTAGGGTTTGCGAAAGTATTAAATTTAGTGGGCTAAGTAGATTTTTTTTTAAAATTGCCCACGTCAGAATAGAGTGAAATAGTGGTGATTATTTTGATCATTGATCCGGTTTCAGGATTCTAATGAAAAATGCCTCAGTTTTTCGGCGTTCAAAATAAGATCGAAAGCCTTTCTGCAATACTCTGAAGTGTTGCATAAAAAATTTGTCTCTTAGTTTCTGTCTAGCTCTCACATCCATTTCAAGTAAGAAATTTTCCCTTTCGAAATTGTGGAGGCGGGCAAGGTAATTGGGACAACTGTGGATGTGATAATAGATGCCCTTAGCTGAAGAAGGGTTTCTTTGCTCGGTAGCTCGAGTTTTTACCATTCTGCCAGTCTTACCTACGTAATGACTCAGGCAAAGACATTTAAAATGATAACAACAGTTGGTTGTCGCAATTTCATGCAATTTGGGTGGTTTGGCGTCTGCCGAAAAGAGATTGGATAATGGTATGCTTTTATAGGCTAACCGAATGTGAAAGTTAGGCAAAATGAGTTTAATGTTTTTAACTAGCTCTTGGATGTGAAAATCGATAGATTTAGAGGTGTAGGGTAAACATAATGTGAAAATTACGTCGGGTGGTTTAAGTTTGGGAACGTTTTGTAGAAATTTAAGAAAGTTTGACTCGATCAATTTCAATGGATATGCGTTTTTTAGAAAAATAGGCTTAAGGTTGAGTTCCATGTCTTGTAAAAGTATTTCGTGGGTTGAACTAGAATTTTGAGAGTGATGTAACATGGTGAAAATGTTACTCACTAAATACTTTTTAGAAATGGTCGCTTTTTTGAAATTAGTGATAATAGTTTCCTTGCCACTTTTTCTAGAAGGACAAAATTGAAAGGAGTGACCATCCAAATAAATACAACTGGATAAAAACGTTTGTTTTTCGTCTATCATCATTTCATGAGTAAACTTAACACGCTGGTCCCATCTATTAATTTTTTGAAAAATATGATTGAAGGAACCTTTTTTAGCTATACAAATGCAGTCATCAACATATCTAAGCCATTTAATGATATGACCTTGTCGCTCAAGTTTTGCTACCACGGTTCTCTCAAGAATTCCAAGAAAAAGGTCAGCAAAAAGTGAACTATGGGGCGACCCCATTTTCACGCCTTTTTTCTGGGCAAACGTGCCAATTTGGCACTCAAAAATATTAAAATTATTNCAATTCTACGATGTTTTTTTGCATATAAAGGTGATGTGCTCACACGGGTTTAGGTGTTTTCGAAGATATTTCACAGAAAAACGGTGAAAGCTACAAAATTCAATATAGTCTGGTTGGAATGACCGAAACTTCGGCTGGAAGTCATATGATTTTGAAAGTTCTACTTAATGGCATTTTACGAGTAGACCGAATTTCATACCGGTAATTTCAAATCTTAAAAAATGATCAGCACCTTCCAAAAACACGAAAAAAAATTAAAAATTCTTGATGTTATGTCAAGCTGCAGTAGCGAACTAATTTAAAGCTGATATTTGAATTTTAGTTTTTCGAACTCCAGAATTTTCTCAAAAACTTAGATTTTGACATGTGTCGCCATAAATGATCAGCGCCTTGTATTTTCAATTAATTTTATTTTGAATTTTTATATCTCGAAAAAATCGTGTAAGTTAACTGGTGTAGAAGCAAAATTTCTAAAAATGAGTCTCACTTTCATTCTAGAGGCGCGTCCCCAGGCGCGTCTCAGGGCTAACAGATTAACACCCATGAATTGGTCATAATTATTTTTATTTGATAGAATGTCCAAAACATTATTTAACAACATTTCAAAATCGAATTTATTTTGAGTCGTTTTATGCTGTTGGGAAGCTCATTTAAACCCGAATATTGTATTTGAGTCTTTATACCCAATGTGTTTTAGCTTTTGGGGTGTTCTCCGAGGAGATTCACGCTTAACCAATCAGAGCGCGACTTGGTTAGTTAATTTAAGGGGCGTTTTAATCTCCCCGGGGAACACCCCAAAAGCTAAAACACATTCGGTATAAAGTCTATATAAACTGCTTAAACTTTAATAAACACCTGAAATTTTACTATATAAGGCTCACCTTTTGTATGGTCGCATCCGTCAGAGTGAAAAGTAGGCGAGTGAATATAGTTATGCCCAGCACAACAAGGAAAAGTTCCAAAATGAATAGTCGACTGCATTTCGGTTGGATTTTGTCCCCGTCCTTCAAAAAGATCAATTTCACCACTGCCAGGCCATGTTCCGTAAATATTTTCTGTGGGCAAAAACCAGATTGCAGGCCAGAGACCACGGCCTTCGGGAGTTTTTGCAATAATTTCAGCACGACCATAACGAAATGAATACTAAAAATAAGAAGATCAAATAAATAACGTTTCAATTTCGAATATAAACTATGCCAACAAATTTAATATAGTAGGCTGTCCGAAGTGTTGAAAAATCGCAAATGACCAAAATTTAAGAAAGTCAAAAACTGAAAATACGTAAAATTAAAATAATCTTCTTTTTTGTTATTTTTTTTTGAAATGCTAAAGTGTCTGCTCTATTCTGATTGATTGATATTCAAGCCAATCAGATTTGTTCATTCCAGCATTTTATAATCAAGTTTTCCGTTTATCATTATTGAAAAACCGAAAAACATAAAAAACATTTATTTCGGCTTATTTTGCTCCCTTATTTAAGTGGTCTTTTTAAGTGGCAAATATTATCATCCAGTGAGACAAATACTCTGTTTTTTGTCTCTTTATAGCAAATCAAGCGTTAATTGCTTTTTGCCACCATGTGGTCGAAATTAAGAAACCATGATCCATTTTTTTTCTCTAGAAAATTCTGAACGTTATAGGTTGATTTTGAAAAAGCAGCTTTGATCGCGGAATGCCTATGCCGAAGTGAAGATGTTCAAGTTTGTCACCCAAACAAATCAAAATTTAAATCAACCTCAAAAAATAAAAACATTTGTGGAATTTCCTGAAGCAAGAAACTGGATAAAATCATTTTTATCATAACCCTAACGTTTTTATATGATATGACTGGAGTTCGGACAGGGAAAATCAGGAGTTGGAGTAAAACCTTTAGTGATATAAAAAACTCTCATAGGATGAATCAGTGGTAAAAAACGTTCCACATTACAAATTTTTTTCGAGGCAGCTAGTGCAGCCTTCATTTCTATTTTTTGGGTCAATTATTTGAAGGAATTGTGATAAGATTATAAGAAGATTACTCGAAGTAAAATTTGAAGAAAAGTTGTTCAAAAAATTCTGAAAATGTTTGGTATCGAAATTTTATAAAAAATTGGGGTTTTTGAAGTTAAAAAGAGAAAAAAAATTTGGGTCATATCGATAAATAAAAATAAAAATGACCTTTGAAATGATTCTTCCAGAAGTGTATTGTTTTCCTCCATAGGTTTCTTTCTGTGCCTTCAAAACAACTTCGCCACTTTCAATTCTTACATTTTCTTCCCGATTTGTATAATATTGAAGTTCATTATTATGAGGGTTGCTCACAATTTCTAAATTTGATGTTCACATTTTACATGCATGTATGAAACATTAAACAATATCAAGAAGGTTCGAACCGGTGAACTTTTCAGGTATCTTATAAAAGTAAAGGTATCTAAACAAGGGTGGGAATGGTAAATTCAAAGTCTTTGGTGGTGTTTCTGTTGCCGAGTATTTAATAGACATTTTAACGCTGGGTTTAAGGCAAATTTTGAAAAAATTCTGAATTGACCCAAAGTTCCGTTTATTTCGATTTGAAAGTTTGGAAAATCACTAAAAAGCAGCGGCGACTGTGATTAAAATGTATTTTTGCTAATTTTTATTTACAAATAAAATGGTGAGGGAAAAATTTAAGTCATGCACCCCCTGGAGAAAGTTGTGAAAATGAGTTTGAAATTCAAAATTTTCAAAAAAAATCTAAAAATTATTTTTATTAAAATTTTTTCCAAACGCGTTGACCATGATTTTTATGATTTAAAAACTAACTTTTCTGTCCGAAAAAATGATCTTGGCTTGACAAATGAAGCTTGTTCACAATAAGCGACACTGAAGGGTTTTTGACTAAAAAACACTCATTTTAGGAGCCGGAAAGTGTTCGACTTCAATAAATAACTACAGCTGAGATGAGGTGTTCCCTTAACCCCTAGACTCATTTGAGTATTGATATTCCCCAGAGGCATGAGAGCCACTTTTTTGGCTTGACTTTGAAGTCATATTATGGGAAAAGTTTAAGTGTTAGGGAATTTATTGTTGTGAAACCATTGAGAAAAAGAATAGACTCAAATTTTGTCTTAATTATATTAAGACAATTAAAATATTAATCACTTCATTTCCGATGTGAAAAAGTGAAGTTAACTCAAACTGTTTTCCACAAGAAACTGTACGATTTTAATAATGAGATGCTAGTAAAATAAAATTAAGTGAAACCTTGTGTTCCTTAACCTGGTCTCCGATTTTAAATACCTTATCGGGTTCGTCTATGAAACGATAATTCTCACCTCTGAAATGATGAAATTAGTGGTGAACAATATGTCTGCGCCTTATATTTCCGCCCGCCTTTTCATTCATAAGCAATTTCTCTGTTTTCAAACAGAAAGAAATAAAAAAAATTCTGCATTTAGTAGAAACATTATTATGTTTTTTTAAAGATGGTCAAAACGAATTTTTAAAAACTGAGTATTTAAGACCTTGTTTTTAAAAAAAAATGGTGAGATAAAATTGATAAAGAAACATTTCAGAGAAACCCAAAAAAAAAAGGATGAAATATATTTCTAACGGCTCATCCAAAAAAAAATTTTCTATCATTTTTCAGAAATTAATTACTTACTCTATGGGCGATATGAACCTTGAACTTCAATTTTGATTATTTTTGTCCTTNTGCATTATATACGTTCCCATCTAATGTCGGATTTTGAGTGAAAAAATATTAAGATTATAAAGAAGAATAACATTGGTTAGAAAGGTTAGATTAACCTCCTCACACCCAGAAACGAGAACTTCGCCTCACACCCAAAAGCCTATCTAAAGGCAATACTTAGAGCGCTTATCACGGGAAAACTGAGAAAGATATCAATTTACTTATTTGTCACTGATTGAGATCAAGGATAAAATTAAGTGAACGACACGTAACATTTATAAATTTCGAAGTTTGTAAACTAGATAACTGCGAGAGAAAAGAAAGGTTCACTCCCCTTGTATTTCTTGAAAAACCATACATTTTTTACAATGACATATAAGTTACAAACTTAGAAGTGAAACTTTAGCTATTGAAAACTGGTCTCAAATTTGAAATATGATATCTTGATCGCTTACAAAACAATTATTCATATCGCCGCGCGTCAAAAAATATGCAGTAAAATGTGAAAAATATTGCTAATCAGCTGACAACTCAAAATCAATACCACCTGATGTTCTTTATTTGATCAATTTGTCTTTGTCGGCTCTATTTGGGTTAAATTGCCGTTCAATTCTTTCTAAAAATAATTTTTTGAAAAATATTTTTTTTTTCATTATTTTGAGTTTCATAAAAATCACTTGTGAAAAAATTATTCTTCGTATAGAGACTGCAGATAAAATAAACTTATATCAAAAGAATTCTCAAATACTTTCCTAAAAACTTGCTTCCTCAGAATTTCGATATTATNCTTGGCTTGACAAATGAAGCTTGTTCACAATAAGCGACACTGAAGGGTTTTTGACTAAAAAACACTCATTTTAGGAGCCGGAAAGTGTTCGACTTCAATAAATAACTACAGCTGAGATGAGGTGTTCCCTTAACCCCTAGACTCATTTGAGTATTGATATTCCCCAGAGGCATGAGAGCCACTTTTTTGGCTTGACTTTGAAGTCATATTATGGGAAAAGTTTAAGTGTTAGGGAATTTATTGTTGTGAAACCATTGAGAAAAAGGATAGACTCAAATTTTGTCTTAATTATATTAAGACAATTAAAATATTAATCACTTCATTTCCGCTGTGAAAAAGTGAAGTTAACTCAAACTCTTTTCCACAAGAAACTGAACGATTTTAATAATGAGATGCTATTAAAATAAAATTAAGTGAAACCTTATGTTTCTCAACCTGGTCTCCGATTTAAAATACCTTATCGGGTTTGTCTATGAAACGATAATTCTCACCTCTGAAATGATGAAATAAGTGGTAAACAATATCTCTGCGCCTTATATTTCCGCCCCGCTTTCTCATTCATAAGCAATTTCTCTGTTTTCAAACAAAAATAAATAAAAAAAGTTCTACATTTAGTAGAAACATTATTTTTTTTAAAGATGGTCAAAACGAATTTTTAAAAACTGAGTATTTAGGACCTTGTTGTTTTAAAAATTAATTGTGAGATAAAATTGATAAAGAAACATTTCAGAGAAATCCCCAAAAAAAAAAAAATATATTTCTAACGGCTCATCCAAAAAAAAATTTCTATCATTTTTCAGAAATTAATTACTTACTCTATGGGCGATATGAACCTTGAACTTCAATTTCGATTAATTTTGTCCTTTCCGGTCTTTTCAAAAAAATGAAAGCCACCTTTATGGCTTTATGAGTCTAGGGGTTAATAGATATCCACAATGGGATATCTACCCACGGCCAATCAGAGAAGACGCATATCTACCCTATATTGAAAAAAATTATTGAAGTCCAGAAAATTACCAAAATTGTTCTTTAATGTAAAATAATCACTACAAATTTTTTTTGTTATAATCGAAATGTTTTTAATTTATAGCTGTATACTCATCTCAGCTGTATTATACAGCCTGTATATTGTACTGCCGTTCTTGTCTATTTGGACAAGTGAGTTTTCAAAAATGGCTAATTTTAAATATTTTTCCTAGTCATAACCAAAATTAACAGCTTTCTTTTGATAGAGAAAAATCAATTTTTTCGACCTTGCTGTTAACGGTGACATTTTCAAGAAAAGTGAACACCATAGCTATTTCCCAATTATTTGCGAATTCATTATCATCCGAAAACTCATCAACAAAAACTTCAGTTTCAGCCACTTTCCAAATTGGTGGTTTTTCAGTTGTTGTTGTAGTCGCTGTAGTGGTGGTCACCGGTTCTTCTCTTGGAACCAAGTCAAAGTCATCAGAAGTACATCGTCGGGCATCTTTTGTTCGGTATAAATAATCTGCAATTTCAGTCGCATCCTGAAAATAAAATAAGATAATGTTTCTAGTACGTAAGGTTTTCTGGATTATTATCGGTTTTCACCATTCAGAATTGTTTTTTTTATTTAAAAAAAAATCTGAAATTGAAATTAATAACTTATTTTTTTTTCTGCTCCGTGAGCGGTCGTCACAAAGTTTACTTCTTTAAAGTATCTTAAGAACAATTTAAGAGAGAAAAATCAGCTGAAATTGTTTTACTGTGTTTTAAATGCCGTCATGACGCGTCACTGTACCGGTGAATCTTCAAAATTTGTATCTTTTTTGAATTTATATCTTTCCCCCGACGATAGAATTTTTCATTTTTTTCATGTAAAAAAATCTGATTTAATTTGAAATCCCGTGATTTTATCTGCAAAAATAATAAAAACAAAATATTTGATATCTATTTGATCGTTCAAAAGGAAAAGCATCTGGGCGTATGAAATGACGTAATAATTTGAAAAGTGTTTCAATTTTATTAAGAGTTTTTCAATAGATTCAAAATAAGTTAAACACCAAAATGTATTGAATTACTAGCTCCACCAAATGCTACCAATTAAAAACTCATAAAGGAGATTTAGAACCTTTAATCTTGGAATATGACATCATTCTTGACGCACTCGAAGTAATTAATGATAAAAGATTCTAAAACTTACGCAATTTCGGCAATATTGGAGTTTTTGACGTTATGCGCACTGGCTAGAATAAAGCTATAGATCTTGAAAATGCGAAGGTTTTTTTTGGCAATATTGGCAAATTCGGCGATATTGGGCCGTTGATATAAAGTTTATTTGATTATGAAAAAATGATGAAATGGAAATTTTCACCCGATCTAGGAAATCCGGTAATACTGACTCTGATTATTGGCTTATTTTATGATAATTGAAACCAAAAATTAAAACTTACGGCCAACAAATCTGCTCTGTCACACCCAGCCCCATTATCACCAGAATAACAGCATCCAATCGATCCCCAGCGTCTCCATGACAAGCACTTTCTCTCATATCCAAAACATGCTTGTGCCCAAGGATCGTGACAATACCACTTTAATTTCCAGCACATAGTTACGCTATCCATTGAGGCTTTCCCAGCACACATATTTGGGAGACCATTCATTTGAGAATCGTTTGAATTGCAGTCATCTTTTAAAAAATGTTATATGACATTATTTTGGAAAAACTTGTCACCTTTCGTTAATTTATTCGTTTTCTGAATAAAACTGAAATTTTTTGCTGACTAATTTGTATTTAAATAAAATCACATTTTACGCAATGACAATTTTGAAAAGAAAATAGTAAATTTTTTGTAATTTATTCCTTATTCGAATTCACATATGAATTTTCAAGATGATAGTTTTAAGATTTAAGTACAAAATGAAATGTCTGAAAATACTGGTAATTTTTCTGTGACGTATTCGCATTTTAGACAAAAAAAATTCAAAAACGTATAAAACTTAAAAATAAACTGGTAAATTGTTTGTTATTCATTCGTTATCTGAATGAAAATATAAAATTAGATAAAAATTGATGGTTTTTGTGCAATGTCTTTGTTTGTTGATGAAAAATTGAATTTTTGAAAAATCTGGAAATTTTTCTGTTATTTATTGGAATTTTTCAGCAAACGTTAAATTTTTCAGAAAACACGAATATTTGCTTGAGAAAACTGACAAATTTTTAAAGTACAGTCAAAAAATCGAAGGTAATTAAACCAAGTTATATCTATAAAGAAAACTTGGTGAGGAAATTTGCGACGATCAAACTTCTATTTTAAATGTTGCAATGAAATTAAATTTGATTCGAAATAATAAACGATGATTTTACGAGTTAAATATTTAGTTAATGAAAGAAAACTTTATCAGAATCTAACTGAGATTATTATGAAAAAATAAAAGATAATAAGCCCTCGAAAAAGGCTTTCCAGCCCTCTTGAAAATTAATCAAATTTTGAAAAATGATAGCGAAATTTTGATTTTCCGAGGAAATTTTCTTTATGAAAAATAATTTTGAATCAGCGATATTCTAAACTGACTTTTTCCCGTCATTCTGAAGATTTGCAAAAATTTATAAATTTTTAAGAAAGTTTGTCAGTGACAGATTTGTGAAAAATATAAGGTTGGTCAATTTTCCGACGATAACTTGTATTTATTCCGGTTAAAAAATGTTTCACACTTATAAAAACTGAATTTTTTTGATAAATCATAATTTTCAAAAAAAATTTTCAGTATATCATGAAAATATATAATGAAAATTTTAACAAAAGTTTTTCCTTACCTAATGCAGTGTTCCATTCGTTGAAAATATCATCACCGTCAGCAAGCAATTGATCTCTATCACAATTTGCCCCATCATCACCAGCATAACAGCATCCTCTCGTTTCAAAATTCTCACCAGAACAAGAAGTACCAGACATATCTAACCAGCCTTGTGCACTCGGGTCATCGCAATGCCACTTCAGAGATGAGCACTCATTATGGTCAAAAATGATAATAATTAACAATACAAATTTTTAAAGTTTATCTACAGGAATAGGAATTCCATCTGAAAAACTAATTCCTACAGATTTACAGGCAGTGGATTTCTTACCAATTTAAATACAATTGATGAGAACACTGTACTCACGGCGGGATATTTCACTGTGAGAATACGATTAATGTGAATGAATAATTTTACTAGATTTTTGGCAAGACCAGCAAAAACTTCTGAAAACCTTTACATAGTAAAAACTAAATATTTTGTTCAAATCTTTTCCAATAAAGTTTTAAAATTATCGAAAAAAATCACATTTACTGGTATTATGAATCAAGGAAATATAAATTATGACTATTTCGTGGCTTGAAGAAAAATATACCGATGGACGTATAGTTAATTTGGAATAAAGCTTCACTATAAACTCGGGCAACATATATACAATTTTATTTTTTCAGAGAAATTTCGAAATTTCATTTGAGAAATATTATTTACATAAATGTTATTTTTTAAACCTCTTGCTCAACTTATATAAAAATTTATAAAAATATTGATTGAAAAATTTATTTGACAAGGTGAATGGTCTCTGATGAACATCATTTATTTAAAAAAACTTGTATGAGGTATTATTTGGTTACCACCTAAATTTTAAAAAGCGTTCGACCGTAATATTGAGTAATTTTCATTTATTATTATCATTATATTGAATCTCAAACTTTTTATTTCATCCATGTATTTATTTCACAATGTCGGAAATAAGTAAGATCAATTTTAATAATTTATGTCCCTAGCGGTAAAAAAAATTCCTCTTCCACTTTTTAAGCCACAACTTAAATTTATGCCTCAAATGTATATAAAAGCCTCTTCTAATATATTCACGAGCCGTATGTTTGATTTTATTCAAACAATTCTGAAAATATTGTCGACAAAATAAAACAAAAGTGAATTTACTTTTTTGCCGTATTTATTGTTCAATATGTAAATTTCCGAAATTTATGTCAATTTGCACCATTAATTTAAATCTATTTGAATTAAATCTCTGATGTCAAACTCCCTAAAAACATACAGTATGTCACGTTTTTGCTTTCTTTTTTCCAATTTACATAAATCTGAATCCCACCGTTTTGATTGGTTTGCTTGATTGGTTGCGTGACATGCTGTATTAACATCGGAAAATTATCTCGTGATGATACAAAATTTGATGGTTCAAAAAATTCAGTGCTTAATTTTATACAAAAAGGATAATACGAAAATCTGAACTTTTGAAATAAATTAAAATTTATAATAGTGAAATTTAGTCAAAAATTAATGTATTATTTTCTATTCACTTTTAGACCACATTCCAAATTTACATTTGATGAATACCGATTTGCATCACAGGTTTCTTCAGCTGCTGCACACGCCAGCAAATGATACCGTAGCTTAAATTTGTAATTATAAAAATTAATTAAAATTATTTAATTTTTACCTTCATTTTCAGACTTCTTGTTCAAATATTTCTAAACTTCTGAATTTGAATCTTCAAAGGCAATTTTCTCGTAATTCGTGTGTGAGGTTTATTGAAATTTATTCCTCCGAGGATCCGCCTAAAGATCACTGATTTTTTAAAATGTAAACAATTTAAGCCACTTTTATTCAATATTTATTATCACGTCTCTATCAGATCATAAAATATTTAAGGAGGTCATGAAAAACTGGAAGATTGATGAAATTCAAGCTTCGCCTTTAAGGGAGCGATGTGTCTCATTTACTAATTTAAAATTAGCCAAAAAATGCTTTTTGGAAATATTTTGTGTTACACTTCTAGATACTTTAACTTGACTAGACTACGTGACCATGAAAAAATGTTCGTTTATGTTCGTGAGAGGGACTCAAAAGAAAGTCAGAGAACCATCGATAAGACAGATAGACCACGTCAATCCAACATTTAAAAGTTTCAGAAGTCAAATTGAAACATGTTATTTTGTATTTAATAAAAAAAGGCAGGAAAAATTCAAAAATGAAAATGTTTTGAAATATTTGTATTTTTATTTGCGTTGCTTTGTGCTTTCTAAGTATAAACGATTGATTTAGTGCCTTTGAATAACATACAACTGCAATATATAATAAGGCACCACAACCCACTGACATGTAAAAGGCGGAAATGTTTCAAGACAGGAGAGTCTTCAAGAAAAGTTAGCCAAAATTTAAAATTTTACTCATTTTTATGAGCGACAGTTAGTTTTAATTTTTTTCGAAATGGCCATACAAAATAATTTTGTTAAATTTTTCAAAAACCTTGGACAATTTTTTTTTGGATTTAAAAGATTGAAAATCAAAACACTTTCAGTAAGCTTAGGAAAAAAGTTTTGAAACAAAAAAGGCGCCTGATACTCTCTTAATAATTTTAGGAGATTATACGTCTTTGATATATTTAATCGTTTTATATTTTACGATTTGATTCGAACAAATAATCAGTTTGTTATGTCAATTAAAAACATAATCGGATTATTTTTACGTCATATTCTATTATTTGTAGATTCGCCAGTTGCTTCAAGATAAAAGTACAATTCAACGTCATTTTTATTAAACGAAAGATACCAACTAAGCTTTCGATACATTTATAATTTTCAAAAATGTCAATTTGCTCAATAATTTTTAGTTAAACTCTTACAAAGCGGTGTACAGTATAGAGTGTGACATGTAATTGTTGACCACCGTAGAAAATTAAAACGACCAGATATATGGGTCAATTAAGGGATGGGGATCATTTTATCATTCCAAATTACAAAACTAAATATTTCAACCCGAAAAAACACCTTTTAAATCTTAAAAACACAAATTTGCGTGGGCAGGTAAATAAAGTGCAAGAAACTTATTAAAAACCGTTCCCGGGAAATTCTCTCTGTAGGAAACACGTCTGTCGCAATAATTCTAATTTTTGCTGAGGTCGATGTAACACTCTTGCACAGTTAACAAGATTTCAAGTTCAAAAAATGTTAATTACTTAATTTGCGGACAATTCTTATCAGCTATAAATAGTAAAATGACAGCTGAATACCGTTATGAAATAAAAATTAATTTCAACGATTTATAGCTTAAATTCAATAATCCGTGAAAAATTGAAAACAAAATTTACATTTAATTTTCAGATTTTTCATCAGAAAACTCTCGATCATATTGTGGTCCGCTTTTTGTGTCTTGTGACCTTATATCGCCGGCCCAATATCAACTTAAAATTCATCGTGTGGTTACAATTTCGAGCTTTATTTCTTCCAGCACCCATATCGATATAGGCTATATCGATCATGATGCCCGAGTAACTTAAATCTCTTATGCTCTATTTCTTTAAACGACAAATGAGACATTTAAGTTACTCGGGCATCATGATGGATAAATGATATAGCCAAATTCGCGTGGGTATGTGAAGTTTTAATTACCACGTACTCTGAGTGTGTCCTAAATTTAGTGAGTTCACTATTATACACATCATGGTGTTTTACTTTATTTGAACTTTTTGTGAGACTAAAAATTATAACGTCATCATGAACACCTCCGTTTTTATATTTGAAACCGCAAACTTTATTTTTCATTCAACAAATTATTTGCGATCAAATAGAAATTTTGTTAAAAATAACAAAATTTTATATAAGAATTATCTATTTTCCGATAATTTAAATGAAATTTTAATCATCAAAAAAACAATACAAAGTTAAAATTAAGTTTGCACTTTTATTTTGCTTAAATAAAGTAAAACGTGGATGAATAAATGTTATGTCTTTTTATAACTTTTATTTTGTTTGAAGAAAAGAATACACAAAATTGTAGATAATTATTTAACCTCAATTCACCATGTCTCGTTTTGGTCAATATCGCTTTGTTCAATCTCTAAATTGCATTTTTTGGTTTTCTTGTCAATTGTCGGAATGTCCCATTCGTCATTATTATCTGGAATTTCGTATCCAGGATCTACCGCTGTGATCAGTGCAATAATCTTAAAAACAATATAAAAGTCCTTATTGAATGTTTTGAATGCCTTATGTAACATAATTATGTCACATTTAATTTAAAACTTAGAATTTTGACCGCTGCGCACCCTAGCTATGTAGGGTCAGTACCGGGCGTAAACTTAACTCTAAAATAAATTCGTTTATGAGAGATTTGTAGGAGAATATTTTGAAAATGAAATTTTTTATTGGGTTAAGGGGGTGGTCAACGCAAAATTAGAGAAAACCGGACTTGTATCTTGCAGTTTACCAGTAAAATAAGTAATTGCTCGAATTTATCATCAAAGATCTTATTGACCAATAACCTGTCAATAAACGAAACTAATTTCCATGAACGAGTCTCCGATCCGCCGGAAACGACGCTCGAAATTAAGTTGTCTTCAAATTTCAATTCCTACTCCTTCCTGAGTTTTTGAGGTATCAACTTTATTTATTTTTCAAAATTTACAGAATAAGTATGATCAAAACACTAGAGCCGATAATTTCAATATTAGTATATACCTCGCTTGAAGTTTGCAAAAAACGATTTTTTAAACATTCATTTTGCTTGTTCGCAAATCCCTACTCCTTTGTCATTTTGAGAGATAAATTTTCACAATTAGTATGAAAGTGATGAGCAAACAATATTCAAAAACACTGAAGATGAACATTTTGAAATTTATTTCTCACTTTCTCCCTAGGCTCCGTGAATCGAATGTTGAAATTGCAAATAAGTCGGAAAATTATAGACTGAGGGCATTTATAAACCGAAAAAGACCACAAAAGTACTTTCTAGGGTTTATTTATTGATAGAAATACCGCCAATGATCTTAAAATCTTTTAGGTACTATATAAAAACATTCCATCGAAATTTATAAACATTTTTATGTCCTTCCTGATTTGCGTTGACCACCCCCTTGAATGAAATTTAAAGCTTTTAATTGACGATTGAAGTAACTGCTCATGCCTGCTTAATCATAAAATCATGTTTATTGGATGGCAAATAAAATTTAACGAAGATTGACACAAAAAATTCGGGGCACATAATGTCACCCGAACTCAATTTGCGCTTTTAGTCGTTTCACTCTAACTGTTTTCTTAAATTTTTCGAAAAATGACCAAAAAAATTCTCGTTTTTCTTTCGAAAATTCAAAAAAAAAAATAATCTACTTGTATAACTTGATGTTTTGTAACACAATCAATGCTATCTACAGAAAATTAAAATAAATCAACCTTACACATTCCAAAACCAAAAGGTCGTTCTTTAATAGTTAAGCTGATAAGAAAGTTGGTTTACATTTGGACGATATTTTGAGCGGTGAAGTTTAAGCGAACGTTATTTTTTTCATTTCACTTTCGAATAAATACTCAGAAAAAAAATTCGAGATTTACTTTTTGATGCTTTGGTTGGTGGCACTTTTTGTTATCACCCGGAATGAACTTGGATTATTTTGAATGGCTCTAAGGCCTTTATTTAATCAAAGGTCCATTCGGTATGGACCATACTTCCTTTAATCACGTAATGCAGGGGGGCGATATCGCCGGAAGTTTCATTTAAAAAATATTTAGCGATATTGCTATCTTCGGCGATATGTGGGGACAGATTTCTTTGTCAAAACATTTTAAACGAGTGAAGTAAAATAACAAATGTGCAGAACACACATACTTCACCAAACGCAATGAAATAAAATTTAAAAAACTGGATTTCAGAAATACAACCTTGTGATCTGAGGTTATTTATGACGCATTTAACGACGTTATTGACCGTTTAAGCGATAAAGTCACCGGCAAAAACTCAGCTATTAATTGTGAAATTGCGTGGGTTGTTTCCGGTGATATTGAGCTGGTGATATGGGTCCTCCCACTTTGATTGGTTTTTGTAAACTTTCTTGACTATGGTCAGTGGAAAATCTTTAGTTCCGTTGGATTTGCAAAATACCGTTTTTACAAATAAAACCGAGAATGCATTATGAATAATATAATTATTTGACAAATTTCTTTCACTTTTATGGAACATAAATTATGTTATTCTGAGTACCGCAAAAGCTCTTGAACTTGATTTTTTCGTCTGAATTTAATTCTATGGTGAAGTTAGGTAAGATATACCCAGTTTACTTGGAATCGGTATTTTGTTTGTTTTATTTATGAAACAAAGAAACTTCATTCGTGCAAGCAAATTTTCACGGCTAACCCCCTTTAGGGGGTTCTATAGGCAGCTTATACCTTTTCTAATGTGAATCCAGTTGACTGGATTTTCAAGTTTTTGATCTCCGCGTATCCTGTTTAATTATATAAAAAGATAAAATTTTCAAAAATTTCAATATTTTGGATGTTTTTTTATAAAATTGGAAATAAGCTTATTTTGAGTATATCCTTTTAACACCTTTTGAATAATCTAAGAGATGTTGGCTGAAAAGAAAAGAAAGCGGCCTCATGAGCGGCTGAGAAGGTCTTAGGAGTGTTAGGATTGGCTCCCTCAACCCACATCTCTTAGATTAATCAAAAGGTCATAAAGAATATAGGTTCTATAGGCAAGTCGAATTTTTTTAACTAAACGAGCTAAAGGCCTGATTTTACGAAGAAAATCGGAAAAATATTAAAATTTTTTCTGAGTGTCGAAAAAAAATGTTTATTCAAAACTCTTATTTCAAAACTGTATTTTGACCCCTTGTTTAGGGGTCTCAATCAAAATTGGAGTCTCTTCCCTGGATTTAAAAGTCACACATTCGAAACTTACATAAATGTGCAGCTGAAGAGTCCATGCAAAACACCAAGTTGAGTTTTTTTTAAATTTCTGACTCGTTTTTCTGTAAATCGTGTTTAAAATTTCCAAAAATCAAGAAATTTTATTTTTTTTCATACGAAATATTTTTGAACTCATCAAAAAGTGCTTTCCTAGCCATGTATGAAAATAAAACGAGTACCAAAATGCTTGTAATTTTCCATATTTTCATAAAAAAAGCATAAAAACAAAATTGAGAAAATTTGTTTCTAGAGCCTCGTTTTGCGACGACCACCCTCTTAAGGGCGTAGCGGTCGCACTCTTTTTAGGGTACTTTGGGGTGTAAAATAGCACGAAATTGCTAGAGAACACCCAGAAAGCATAAACTTATTAAAAACTCAAAAAAAATCCAAAAAAAATTCGAAATTTTCATTTTTTCCGAATTTTCTTGAGTATTTTTTTGGAAAACATTGAAACCCACTTTTCGACCAAAAAACCTCAAAATATCAGAAAGCTGTTAGCAGATTTTTTGATTAGTGAAACTCAAGCTTTAATTTGGTGGTATTTCCGACTAAATCCGACAACTTTCATTTTCCAAGATTTACTAAAATGCGATTTTCTAGAATTCAACGAAACATTTAAAAATTCTGCACCATCAAAATAACAAAAACATATTTCTTCATCTTTTCTCAAATTAAAAAATTTGAGGTTTCTGAACAAGTTGATACAAAAAATATTTCTCTGGGTTCTGTCATCGAACTTTTTTCCTTATATCCTGCTGGCCGAACTTAAAATTATGATGTTTTTGATATTTGTGTTTGAAAACACAATTGCTTTCTTGGGAAGCAACATACCTCTTGAGCAAGTGAATAAGTGACATTAAAATCGGGGATCGTACGGCAGTATTCTTCGATTGCAAGCAGTTTTTTGAGATCATATTGTCTTTGTTCTTCAACAGATTGAAAAAGAGATTTGAAATGAATTAAATCCACTTTGAGGTTGTCTAACTCGGTTTGTATTTGTTGCTCAGCCTATTGAAATAAAATGCTAGTGATTTCATAATTCTGACTTAAACTTCCTAAATATTTGAAAAAAATAAAAAGTTTTGAAATTTAGTTTTTGCAAATATAATTTTTTCGAATCTTTTACATTTGTAAAACTAAATTTCGAAAATTTAGCGGTCCCAATATCAAGCATCATTGCCTTTAATGATACTCAAGACAATCAGTAAGACAACATTAGTGGGATTCAAACACGCGCTAGAGAGATAGTAAACGTTTAAGATGGAGGTCCGTTCGGAAAAGGATATGAAGCTCAATATGCTTATAAAATATATCCCCTATTCACACTTTTGTGAATATCCCGGCCCTACTACTTAAAAACACACTACGTTTCTTAATCACGGCCGGGATATTCACAAAAGTGTGACTAGGGGATATCTTTTGTAAATTTTGAAAAAATATTAAAAAAAATTCAAAATTTGTTGTTTATCTTTGAAAATTTCGAAAAACAGCAATTATCATGATGTTGATTTTCTTGTATCAGTCAATTCTGATTTATTTTTCAAGACAAATATTTTCAATTGCACGAAAAACCTTTTATCCGAAAATTTGTTTAACCTGTGATCGTTGAATATTGCGTTGTACTGGAGTGCTTATCTTCCTTATTGATTTTGTTATTGGAGTTCGGGCAAAATTAGACTTTTGTTTTCCAGAATTTTTGTAAGAATCGACACTGTCAATAATTTGCAAAACATTTTTTCTAAAAAAAATTGTGAGATTTGTATTCCCTTCTTTGTGTTTCAGCACAGTGAGGTTCTTTTATTTATTTTTGGGTCAGAAATTTAGTTTTTTCTTCTGCAATAAAGAATAGTGTCAGTTTTCTAGCTGTCGCCATTTTTGTAGGTAATTGAAGTTATTTCCAGTCCTTCTGATATAAAAGTATTCTGTAAACGAAATTTTATTGAAATTGCCTTAAAATCAGAGAATAAAAAATTTTAATATAGAACTGTCTTCTGTATTCAAGGTCATTTTTGATCTCCATGATATTTTATTATCAAGAACCGCAATTTTGTTACAAATTAATGATTATCAGAAACCACGTTTTGAACCACAATGTTTTGCTTTACAGCGTGGATTTACGTTTTCCGGTTTCTTGATGTCGACTTATGTTGCATTTGAAATGGCTATAACTTTGTTTTTATATATAATGCCGGAGTAAGCACATTTGAATCTGCATATGTAAATTCAAACCATGAGGATTGCTGGTCAAAAAATATATAATTTTTATTTTAATTGTTATGTCGGGAGAGCAATTTTTAAAATATGCTTTATTTCAGCGGCTGGAATCGAGCTTGTTTTAATTCTCGGATGCTTCAAAACATCCACATTTAAAAAAAATTGAAATTTTTTTTTGGATTGTGCAAAAACTTAGCACTATTTGAATATGGTTTCTGATTATATATTTTCGATTTTTAATGGGCTCAAAAATCAGAAAATGGTTTTTTACAACAATGGAGTATTTTTGTTTTAATTATTTTTTGAGAGACTCTGACCAAAAATTGTTAATATGAAAACGCAAAATTCTTGCAGTTCAACTGGAAAAAAACCCCTGAAAATTGCAGCACATTTTTATGCAGCATGTTTATTTTTTCCGTGACGGTCAACAATTTTACTTCTGTTTTGTGTCTCATCAAACCGTGAAAAGAAGGCAAACCAAATTTATTGCTAATTATTTCCAAAAATTTGACATGTTATAAATTAAAGCGACTTTAAATTTCTTGCATACATCCGAAATTAAGTGCCCACAGCCCCCGTACTGTAGCGACTGTTATAATCAATTTTTTAAAATTTTTCTACCTTGCACCTGGTAAACTGCTTCTCGAGCTTGACCTTGTGAGACTTGTTCCAGGTGTGTTACATCTAGTTCTGACAGCTACTGGGTCATAATCATGAACTTCGTAATTTGCGTCAAATAATTGAATAAACCACTGAATGAATTCTAAATTTGCTTTCATTTGACCTTTCACCAATTCGTTTATTGGAACGATCTAAATGTAAAAATTTTAATCAAACATTTTTGAATAGGTTTGAAGACAGACTTTAGCTTTTTATTTTTTTTGTATTTTTATTGAACATTTGCCACTTCAGAATTTTCGAATATATTTTTTTCTAAATGTGAATTTTGAGCTTATTTCGTAGATATCTTTGGTAGTTCATCATTGGTAGTTCATAAATCGCCGTCTAAAAACCCTCACAAGCGGTAAATTCTGATGAATGGCGTCTCAATTATTGCAAAAATGTTTTTTTATTGTTGTAAGAATAAGAAATCGTTAAAGATGGAAGAGATCAACGAATTAACTTTATTTCGCTTGTTTTTATTCGAGTTCTTTGCCACAACCAAGATTTTTAACGAGATTTTAAAGAATTTAAAAGACAAAATTTCCGCACAAAAAAAATTAAATTAAAAAGTTAAATGAAAACAAATTAAATTCAGTGGTCCGGACGGCTCACCAATTTCGCAGGTTTCAGTTATTTTTTATTAATTTTCATTTTTTTAATTTTGGTAGATTTCTACTTAACCGTTTTTTCGTTTCAAAAATAATTGATCAAGAGCTTATTATTATTGAGAAACAAATTTAAATGCCGAAAAATTCTATTTCCTAGTTTTTATCTTGCCATGTATAAACGTGAACATAAATTTTATAGAAACATGTAAAACAACACAACTTTGTTCAGCCGAAACTGTCAAAAACGACAGTGATTTTAAGAGGCTTAAAAAGTTGCAAAACTAAAAACACAATTATTCCGTTTTCAATTCTCTCACTTATGTCAAAAAAGAAACGTTTCTAATGACACGTGCAGAGAAAGATACTTTAAACTAATGGTATGGTCTCGAAAAAAAATATTTCACTTAACAGTTCTGATATGGCTCAGCTTTTGTCAATTCCTGGTTAACATTATCGACCGGTTTGTTCAATTATTTGGCTTAAAATCGGGATAACGCGTAGTTTTCATTCGGAGATATTTGCAAATTCAGCGATATTGGGCCGTAGATGTAACTTATATTATATAAGGCGTACTAACTGATATATCATGTTCCTTTAAAATATTCCTATTTTAAAAATAAAATTATAATATTTGAAAATTTGAGTTTATTGTCATTAGAAAAATTAACACTTTTCTCTGCCCAAACAACTCTCTAAAATTTCTAAAATTCAATCCTTGAAGTCTTGAAACCTACAAATCTTATATCGCAAAAAGCTGAAAAATGCTCACGCGAAGCGTTTTTTAATAAATTATAAAAAATATGAAATTTATTTTTATTGAGATCATTTGCAAGTCAAGTTATTTTTCGATAAATATCCTTGTTCCAACCAAAGATTTGATTTTAAGAAAGATTATGGTCTCTACAGCGCGTGTTCGAATCCCACTAGTGTCGAATCTCACGCCACCTTCTTGGCCGGGGCTGACCGTCTGATATAACGCAACAATCAACTTTGGCGCTCCCAATATCGAGCACCTTAGCCAATTAGTTTACCCATTACAATCACTGAGACAACATTAGTGAGATTCGAACACGCGCGCTAAAGATAATCCTTATTTTCAAGATCCACTTCGGTTGGAAAAGGATATACTTATCAAATTTTTGCTTCTAGAATAAGTGGTCGCGTAATTTTGATAACACGCATACAAATTACCTTGTTTATTTTGAGTTGTGTAAACGCCTTTTGCAGTAATTTGAAGTTTGCTATTTTTTGAACAATACCGGTTGGATTCCATTTCACCTTTTTCATGTTAATTGCGCCTTGAAATATCTGATATCAGAATAAATTTATTGAATTAAAAATAAACATTAACTTCAATTGTGCCTCTTTTACTGACCTACTTTTATATTGATTATGACTTTTTGTCAGTTGAATACTCAGCTTAGATATTTTGGTGGTTTTTGAGACATAAAATATAATAATTTTTTTATTAAGGAGGTATCCGATGGGTTTTACTGATTTTCAACGTCAGTCCTGAGCTAACCGCAACTCGTATCGATTTCAACCTTTGATTCTAGGAGATATTTGTTTGAAATTTTCAATCAATTTCTATCACTTCTGAGTCTCGAAATACAGCCCGTCGAATACCCAAATTTCTGGATCTAAGACATTATTTGAAATTTTTTTTTTGAAAAATTAAAAATGTTTTATGTCCATTCTCAAGATTTAATTCAGAGTGAGCTAATGCAACAAAATGAGAGTGACCGAATTATAACTACAAAATATACAGTTTGGTTAATAAAAAAATTACTTAGAAAAAATAAAAAAAAATTAGAATTTTTTTATAAATTTTTGAAATTTTTTTAAAAGCAAACCAGTGACAAAAATAAAAATGCCGCTGAAATTACCGTCCTATCACTTCTGAGTCTCGAAATACATCTTCCGTCGGATACCACCTTCAAAGGAGTTTTTATTGATGTTTCGTTTTTTTCATTTTCAAAAATGAGAATGAGAAAGATTTAACATTCGCATAGAAATCGGGTAGAAAAACAATTCGATAGATCTGGCCTCAGTTTCTTAATATTAAATAAATCTGGCTTAAATTTTGAAAAACTGGGCCAGATTTATCGAATTGCCTTTCTATCCAATTTCTATGCAAATGTTAAGAAAAATATTCTGAGTTTTGGAAATGAATAACCCGAAGCGTCAATAAAACCTTTTTTTTGAAGTATAATTATAATAACCTCAAAAAAATCCAACGTCAAAAATATGCGAAACTATAGGCCCCGTATTAACTGAAATATTTTTGAAATAGTTTATAATTAGTTTTTAAATAGTTTTTGAATAGTTTTCAAATAGTTTTATTAACCATAGCGGTTTTTTAAATTCGGTTAGTGCTCAAGTCAATAGGAGACGGAACGTTGTCTAAAATTCAAACACTTTTCCATACAATAATTTTGAACTCAAAATTTTGTTACACATGATAACTATTTTGGAAAAATCAGACTATTCTCAATAAATTTTGAACCTCATATGTATTGAAACTATTTAGAACAAAAAATTCTCTCACTTTTGTTTGCATTTTGGTATAAGAAACTTTGAAATTTTCTATGACTTTTCTGAGTTACTTTAATTATGTAAAGTATGATCATACTATGATGGTTCCTAAAATTGTTCAAAATATCAGAGAAAATATGTTTTCTCACATTTTTTGAATAAAAATTATTAACGTTTCGTTTTAATTCCAAGGGCATTATCAGAAATTTGCATCACATCAATTATCAAATTAAAAAAGTAACTCATACAATATCCAGAAAGTTTTATTTAGAAAGTTGGTCATCAGACAGAACATTATTATGATCATGTTTTTTCAAACAATTTATTCCAATTTGATGAATTCTGTTGGAAAAATGAGTTCTTATTTTATGTAATATAATTGTTTTGGGCATGCGTAATTATTTTGAGATAGCGTCAGTCTGGTGGGCTTGTATCGTGCAATAACAACTTCCTCGAGTTATTCTCGGGTAAGAATTGGGGAAATTTAGCTTGAGGTGTGAAAATAATTTTGATCGAAGCTTGGACTCAGGTTGAAAACTTTAACAATAATCTCTCAAATTTCTCTGTGAATGAAATATGGAAATTAAACAGTTACACTCAATTTTGTACTTTTGATTTCTTAAATTGAGGAAAAAGAAAAATATTATGTCCATAGATATTTCAAAAAAGATGTCGAAAGAAAAACAGAAATTGTCGTCGTCACTTTAACCGAGAACTTTGACCGAAAAATTAAACTTTTGCAGATTAGTCTCCCGGTACTGACCCTACTTATGGGCCCGTGCTTTCCGTACCCAAGTTGACCTAAATGAAAAAAAATTAATGTTGACCAATTTGGGTACGGAAAGCACGCTCCCAAGATTAAACCTACTGGTCCCGTTGAACTTTGACGTCAGAGACCTAAAGAATCGTGTGATTACATTGTTCGATAAACACTGACTCTTGTCAAAAAAATATTGACCGATCTTGGTACCCTTCTTTGATAAAATAACAGAAAAATTTATTTTAGTCCTTATCATATCCATAAACTGACAATAATGATTTCCATTGCCTAGTTGACCAATAGATGAAATATCTACCTGTAGTGTATCACTAATCTAGAGTGGAAAATGTGATTTATCAATTCGGAATAAGAAGACAAAAATTGACAGAAAAAGTAGCTGACAGGTGTCAAAATCGAGTTCAATTTTTTAGTTCGAATTTGTACAGCTGTCTCAAAGTGACAGTTTTTTATTTGGCTATTTTAAAACACTCCTAAGGCAATTCATTGAGATTACGCACATCAACTAGCCTGACAAAAATTGTTCTCGGAAAACTACCTAAGGAATCATTCGCATTTCCAACAGGGATCGGATTTTCCCCGAACCGACTCGACGTGAAATTTCAGAAAAAAAATGACCCGACCCGACCTGGTGAAAATTTTCAGAAAATTGATCTCTGATTTCCAACCCTACACTTATCCAGTCCATAGTTTCATATCGAGACATGTAGTAAAGGATTCCTGGAGTAACACAAACATTATTTACCATTTTCTCTCAATATGTAAAAGAATGAAATTAATACTTTCCGGTCGAGCATAAAAACAATTCGTTTTTATAAAATTAAAACAAATAGTACCAATAACCCAACAAAACTAGTAAAACTTAGCTTTAAAAAGTCTACTTTACATTATGAAGTTTATATCTGTTTAATCTTGAAAATGATAATAAATCGAAACTAGTGGAAAAATATGGTATTATTGGACACTGTGAGGATGTGAGGGACGATGATTTGGCTCTTTTTTACACATTTTCAAGCAAAGTTTCTGAGAAACCTGGCTTCAGAAATCATTAATTTTTCTTCCAAATACGTAGAACAACTCTTGAGAAAGTTGCCAATACTATTGAGAGCATCTGATACCTCAACCTACGCTCAGAAAATGGTTTTTAGTAGGCGTCTCTAAAAGTACTGAAAAGCCTACTCCTCATTCATTTTTCATCATTTTTACTTGTTATTTGCAATTTAACTTCCAAATATAGGTGTTTTGACCACTAGAAGCAATTTTTTTCAAAATTTTTTACCGCTCGGAGATGCGCATTTATATTTGAAAGTTAAATTGCAAATAACTAGTAAAAATGATAAGAAATGAATGAGGAGTAGGCTTTTCAGTACTTTTAGAGACGCCAACTAAAAACCATTTTCTGAGCGTAGGTTGATGTATCAGATGCTCTGAATAGTAAAAATTAATTATTTCTGAAGCCAGGTTTCTCAGAAACTTTGCTTGAAAATGTGTAAGAAAGAGCCAAATTATCGTCCCCCACATCCTTAACTTTCTTAATTTTTTTGTTGTTGCTATGGACGGTTGAAAATAAATAAAGGGTGCAATAAATCGAAATCACTCGAAATTTATTGAACGCGAGCCGATCAGCCTGTTACAAGTTAATGAATATGACACCTTGTACTTTCACAAACATATAACGTCGCTTTATAGGATTTGGGTCCTTATTGATTGGATTTTGTTGGTTTCAATTTTTAATTTTGAATCGCAACTACATAAAAATAGGAGAAATGAACCATAATCGTGAAAATACTTAATTCTGAACTTGATCAGAAATAAATTTCCTGAAATAAAGTTTGTTGACTTACTTCATGAATGACAGAATCAAAACTGGAATAAAAACCGCTTATCCAAAAAATGTTTTTTTTGCATTTAATTTATTTATAAAAATATAATCTCTCAATTAAAATTTTGTTAAAAACGAAAATTTGGTTCCGAAAAAACTCAACATCAATATTCACAGTTAATTTTAAAATTCTTATTGCTGATTCCACAGCTTAACGGTATAGTGGTGCCTAATTTGACATATTTTCGATCAAATATCAGCCAAACAGGGCTCCAAGAATATCAGTCAGATTAGCCAGTTTGTAGAACTAGCCTTCATCTTGCGTAAAACATGTGTCAAATTTTTTTGCATGTATACACTCCCAGCCACATAAGCGAGACAAGGAGACCTAAGTCAAAACGGAAAATCTATCTCGTCCCAGGTTTTATTTCTAAATAAACTTAAGTTTTAACATAACCTGTATAATTAGTATTTAAAACTTCTGAGGAGCGCTTTTGTCGATAAGTGCTATATTTTTCTCTAGAATATGCGATAAACTACCGTTTTTNTTTTTGGACTTTGTTCATCGGAAAATCTTTCTTTTCCTAGGTTAAATTTCCAAATTCACTGAAATTTTTGCAAACGGTAGCTCGAAACAAATAAAAACTACTGAGGAGCTTTTTTTTTAATTTTGTTTACAAACTCAAAATATGAATTTTTCAAGGTCACGTGAAAAAATTTCCGAAAAAAATGTTCTTTAATTATTTCAAAGGTACGCTCAGAAGAAAGCTGTGAAAACACGGAAGAGAAAGTTGGCTTACGTCAAGTCAAAATTTTGAAGTTTTAGTGATCAAATTGAAAGAAACGTTATTTTGTTCTTTATTTCGAAAAAAATTGAAAAAAACTCAAGAAAAATTTTCGGATCGGAAAGCCTGTTACGAAATTAAGGACGATCTTAAGTGGGCACTGTTGAGCGAAAATGACGAAGTTTATACAAAATTGTGACCACCTAAGGAAAAAGTTAAAATAGCCATTCTTGAAGGTTTTTTTGTTAATTGGAAAAAATAAGAATTTTTGAAATTTGAACAATAATAAGAGAAAATTCCAAATTTTCTAAAAAATTTTTAATGACTTATTCTGACCAATTTTTAGAGTTTAATTTGTTTTAAAATGTCAGATCATTATGAACTTTCTCAATTAAATGAGTCGTGTCCAAAAGCCGAGGTCTAAACGATTTGACATCCTGTTGTGAAGGCTAATTTTTTCCAGAAGAAGATAATCAAAATAGAAGTTTTAATTTTGTTCTTTTTTGGGCTCGTTTTGCAACCCCCGCATTCTGATCGATGTCAATTATCGTCTATTTAAATGCATAGTTAACCTTGCAACCTGACGTCATTGGTAAATTTTTGAGCGGATAAATGTTTGTTTTATAAATATTGACTCGTAATTGAAGTTTAGAATGATAAATTGACAGTGTTGCCATAATAAGTAATGATTCGTAACACGTTTTCGGTTCATTAATTTAGAATGAATTTTAATGATAATTTTGGAGATAATTCGAAAACCTTTTCATGAACTTGAAGTTGAGTTCTACAGTTGTTTCAAACATCTGTCGTTAGATGAGGAAAAACCCTACACTTCTGAACATCGACACTTGTGAGCAAAGATAGGGCCAAGTAACCTGAAATATCCAAAAATGGTCAAAAAATCATCCTAGAATTTTTTTTCTGATAAATTTTTAAAATTATGCGGTTTCGAAAAAATTATTCATTTTTCTCGAAAAGTTGGTTCCGATATTTCAAAGATTGATTTTTTGCCAATGTTTTACATCCGAAGAAATTATTTTGGAACTAAAAATCGAATACAACTGTGGGATCGGCAGGTTTTACGAAGAGTGATATGTGCATGCCTAACACTCAAAAAGAACAAATTGGTATCAAGGGAGTCCATAGTAGATCCTTACTTGATTAATATTGAAAATCCTGCCTAGTCGTCGAATTGTATCACTACGTCAGAAATAGAGAAATCAAGTCATTTCATTGGTCACTTCTCGAGAATCCAGTCATTTAATTCGTCACTTTCTATTCTTGTGACGTAGTGATGAATTTCGACGACTAGACAGGATTTTTGCTGTATCTACATGGAAATACCAACAAAAGTGTAATAACCTGATGTTTTAAAGGAAGTTAACTATTTTTAATGAAAAAACGTGATCATATATACTCGCCCGCGTTTATATATAAACATTTCTTCAATTCTGATATAGAACAAAAAAAAAGGGACAAAAATTGCGTTATGTTACGTAATTTTTGATTACACTTAAATGTTGATCATAACGTACCCTGCTTTATTTGTATTTCATTCGCCCGCTTATGTACGTAGGTTCTAAGTTGATGAGTGTACTATGGGCAATAGTCTATGGCTGAAACTTAAATGATTAACAGTCATGTTATCATCACGCGATTCGTGTCCCGAAATGGTTTTTCACTGCAATAAAAACCAAAATTGATTTTATATGAACTCGGGCATCATTATCGACATAAAGGCTTTACTGATAAGTATCGTTGAATCACAAACTACCGATTCGGCATTTGTTTTTAAATAATGTAAGACAAAAAATACGAGAAATCGCTATATTTCGATCACTTGACGCTCACATATTTTTTAATGATTTTTTTCGATTTGATTTGTTCCTAGCCTTAAGAAATTTCTTTACTCGCTTGATAAATTATCTTTCAAATAATTAAACAAAACCGGAATTTTTTAGAACGCGAAAATTTCCAAAATGCCATAAAAAATACTATGACCCTTAGAAAAGTTTTCAAATCGAGCTTGTGGGCGCCATCAGTCAAAAGCGAAATTAATAGCGATCTAGCCAAAACTTTAGAATCGGAAAGTCTATTACGAGATGAAGGACGATCTTTCGTGCAGGAAAGGGCATCCGAGCAAATTTTCAAGATCGGATCGGAAATTTTGGGCCTCAAAATTTTCAATATAGGATCGGATCGGACCCGAGTTTGAAAAAATGTGATNGGATCGAAAGCCCGATTTGAAAAGTCAATATCGGATCGGATCGGTGCTCGGACGTGATCGGATCGGACCTGCTCGGATTTTTACTTTGTTGGAATATATACTGAAAATTGAGTTGATTAATTCTGCGTTGACTTAAGCTCATTTAAGGTCAAGTTAGAACATTGTTCGCCATTTTCGTGCTAGAGAGAAAAATTTAATTAAAATTTAAGGATTTCGGAAACTTATATTTTCTAGAGACTGACTTTATTTTTAATTATTTTGTATTATTAAATTATATCAATAAAATGAGAAATTTTGTGAGGTGCAAAAAATGCCCAAAACTGCTTTTAAGGTGGGTGCTTTCAAATTATTTTGGAACTAGAAATCAAATACAACTGTGAGATCAGCAAGTCTTACGGAGTGTGATGTGCATGCCTAACACTCAAAAAGGATTCATTAGTATCAAGGGACTCCCTAGTGGATCCTTACTTGATTACTATATCCATATGTAAATACCAACAAAAGTGTGAGTATCTGCTGTTTTTGAGGAAGTCAACTATTTTTAATAAAAAACATCATCAAATATATTCGCCCGAGTTCATACATATCTAAATGTTTTTTTATTTCTTGTGAAGAACAATTTTTGGACAAAAACTGCGTTATGTTACGTAATTGTTGATTACAATTAAATATTGATCATAACGTACCCTGCTTAATTTGTATTTCATTGGCCTGCTTGTGTGCGTAGATGCTTAGTTGATGAGTGTTCTATGGCTGAAACTAATATGATCAACAGTTTTTTTTCATCACGCGATTCGTGTGACACGAATCGTGTCCCGAAATGGTCTTTCACTGGTTTTTCACGGTTTTTCCTAAAGTTTTTAACATACAGAATTAAAAAAGGTCGTTTTGTGGAACCGAGAATCATAATCGAAATACATAATCGATGTATGTTAATTCACGTGAACAAATAAGGGTTCTTTAGCGAGAATAAATCGAAAAACTTCTTTGTCCTTTAATAGCTAAAATAAAGCTCCCAACTATTTTTTAATGACTCATAACAAATAACACGGAGCCTAATTTGAGTTAATAAAGGAGATACACGTTTCTGAAAATATTTTTTCTGATCATATACTCATGGAGAATTTCGTTTTGCAGTCATCACTTATGAGTTTGTCATCGTCAGTGCTATAATACAGTACTGAAATGTTGTGCAGAATTCTAAAAAACAATTAAAAAAATTTGTTCTTGAAAGAAATGTGATACAGTAGATATAACTGTAACAGTTGGTCCGGGGACCAACTAATCAGAATGTTTAATGCGGGTTCTAGGCAATGCGAACGATAACAAGTGGTTTTTGTTATTTCATTATTTATTAGTTCATTCTCTGAAGCGCGAAAAGGAGAATGAGGGACGAAAACATAATAATGTTTTCGAGCAGTTAGTTTCGCAAAATACCTAATTAATCTCAGAGTACATTATGACTAATGCACATTTCTGTGACATAACTTGTATTTTTAAGTTATTTTCAAAGTGAGCACCTAAGTACGTTTGTACAAGGGCTAACTTCGTATTATAAAATATTCAGAGCTTTATGAATGACTTGTTCATTTAATTTCTGACAAAACAGTTTAATTGCTACTACTTTCATACAAATGTATTTAGGTGCCCACTTTGTAAAAAACTTAAAAATATATGTCATATTCACTGTATTACATTTATTTCTAGAAGAAATTTTTTTTCATTCTTTTTTTTAAAATTATGCATTACATTTTAGTACTTTATTATAGCATTGATGACAAAATTCATGTCGAAATATATATGCAAATTATAAATATTCACCTTTATAACAAATAAAATAGACGGAGACTTCTCTGAAAAAAAACCAGATGCCTTCATATTGAAATCTTGGTATCAAATAAGATCAATCCAGATGTTTGGAAAACTCGAAAAATTAACTTTATTTTCGCTCGAGATATCCCTTTACGAAGAAGGTAGATGTCTTCTAATTTTGTCAAGTACATAAGTACTACTCAACGTAAATAATGTACCAGACCAAACTAGAAAATATTTACCTTCCTCGTAAAAAGAATATGAAAGCAACTCAAAATGTATTTGGGACAGTTTTTATGGTAATTTATACAGAATTTTCACAAAAAAATGGAATATAAGCGCCTATAAAAAAAGGTCATGTGACTGTTGAAAATTGTTATTCATTTTAAAGAAAATTATAAAGTTCTCGAAAATTTCTTCGACTCTGGGAGATAATTGTGGCAGAAATATACGCAAATAAAGTTTAGGATCTTGCCTTTGAGTTTAATTAAATGGGTGTTATATCATAATTGTATAAATGATCAAGAGAAAGCTTTATTTGCAAATTAAAAAAAAAATTATAAAGAGTGGGTTGAGAAACAAAAAGGTTCCGAAAAAATGAGAATTTATGATCCGAGTAAATACACGATCTCTAAATGACCAGTACGACCACAAAGCATTTACTATTTAAATATTTTAGCTGTTTAATCTCACCTTATCAGCATAGAAAATGCGATAATAATTTTCAATTTTTTACTCAATTAACTTCGAAAAAGCCTTTCCAGCCTTTAAAACCCCCTTAACTTTCGTTAATTTGTGTTAAACTTGAAACTTGTTCAAAATTCTTAAATCTATGATTATGTATGATTAATTGCATAAAATTTTTTGTAGATTAACGGATCCTAAAATTTGCGTCAATTAAGCCAAACTTTCGGAGCCGCGGCGAACTTTTTCCGACTTTATTCCTAGCTCTCAACGTGAAAAAGCTTCAGTAGGAATTAGGCTGTCACCTGTCGAGGCCAAAATCGAGACTAAGAGCGGTTACAAATTTTTTTTAATTCTCAACTTTTTTCTCGGTGAAATCGACCGGTGACAGCCTAGTAGGAATACATTAATAATTTTGAATAAAAATAAGAGTCAATGAGTGGACGCGAACTCACGACCTTTCGGGTACAAGTCAAGCATCTTAGTCTCTAACCTATTGCATCAAGTTGTTACAACCACTGCCAATGTGAACTATATTAGTATTTATTATGAATAAATTGTTGTTCTTTAATTGAGACTGTATTTTGTACTGTTTCATTTATAGTGATGAATCATAGTACAATTATTTGTTGATTAGGCTCAATTAAATATTGATTTGTAGTTAGAAGTTAATGCTATTAAAACAACAAAAAGTCTATTAAACCACAAAAAAACACCGATACGAATTTAATGACGTATTATCTACTCGATTTTTATTTCTGGAATTATCACACCGAGTAGACTGGTTGTGTAGATAAACCCGCACACATCTACTTAGTGTGATAATTACAGAAATGAAAATTGAGTAGATAACAACATTATCTTATTTGCAATGTTTATATTCTCAGACCAGTGAAAATAATAGGACGGTATGATACGATTAAGGGAGTACTAGTCGCTGGTGTTATGAGGCCTAAGGTGCATAACAAATGCTCCAAAATGACCGCGGGGATAACAAAGTGAACTAACAATAATACCTACACTATAATACCGTAAATTTTTTTCATTTTCTATAGTATCTAAATTGCTCATATTTCATGAAAAAAATAATTAGAACCTTCAAGGGAGTGGGTGTTGCAAATTTGAGCCTCTTCCGAAGCCATTTCCCGCCAAACAAGCTAGAGTGATATTCCAAAAACATTTGTTACTAACAGAACCAACCTTGGCGGTAATTTTGAATTAAACAGTAATCTGATACAATCAAACCTACGCCGACACTAAGGCTTTCAAAAAGCTTCTTAAAAAAACACGCAGTTTGTATCTTCTCCTTCAATTTTCTAAAATTTTTTTTTGTGTCAAGCTCCGGAGAAGCCTTACAAATAATGAAAAAGCGCTTTTGGTTCACAATTTTGCTTTCAGCGGACAAAAATGCGAAAAAACAAAAAATTTAAATTTTGAAATGGTCAGTTTGGGGTACGAGGCTCAGGCAAAAGGTATCTCCTCCACCAATTTTAGAGATACAGTTCCGACTCATACTGCATCTGAAAGCACAAGACTTGTTTCACAATGCATTTAAGAGTTTTTTTGAAATTTTGCTTCAGCGTCTCTTGGGAGTCATGTCAACTTTTCATTTTTAGCCAAATTGTTTCAAATGATTAGTTTGGGAGGCTCAGCCAAAAGATATCTCCACCACCAGCTTAGAAGAAACAGTTTCGCTCATACTGCATATGAAAGCACAAGAATTGTTTGACAATCCATTGGAGAGTTTTTTTAATTTTGATTCGGCGTGTCTTGGCCATGTCAACTTTTCATTCTGAGCCTTAATTTTTGACAAAATTCAGAAACCAGGAAAAGCGATTATCCAAAAGCGATGCCCTTCCCTGATGTACAGTATGTCACGTTTTTGCTTCCTTCTTTCCAATTTGCATAACTTGCTATCCCCAATTGAGAACGATCAGTATTGGCAAATACCTACGTCTTTTTCAGATTAAACCAATCAAAACGGTGGAATTCAGATTTATGCAAATTGGAAAAAAGAAGGCAAAAACGTGAAATACTGTATTAAAAAAATTAACATCTAAAAAACGTTACCTTAAATTGAGTCTGACAAATAATTCAATTTGTTTTATCCACCACAAATAGCGCTGCTTAAAGACACTGTGAAAGTACAACTTAACGGGCCTTGATGGAACATGGCGCTGTCTCAAAAAAGACCTCTCAACAAAAGTAAAATGCTATAAATACAATGAACAGGAAAAAAGGTACCATTCAAAATTGCAAAATATGAAACTTTTTAAATTTTTGCTTTTAAATGGTTTGAGAGCAACTGATAAAGTAAGTTATTTATTTGATGAAAACTTTAATTGGGATAACATTGGCTTATTGACACTCCAAATAATGTAAATTTACTTTTTCACTCTGACAATTATTAAAATACAAATTTCGTGAGTGAAAATAGTGGTGAAAATTTTCTCAAAATCATCAATTTTATTAATCTTATAAACTAAAAAACTTTCATTTTTAAAATTTTGGTATCAACAATTTTTACAAAATGGCAAAGATTAATACAGAAGATTAAAGAGAAAAAGCTGATATTGATAACAAAATTTTTAAAAGATATTTTGGAACGATGTTAATTTTTAAATTCCGTAAAATATAACGTTCTATATTCGTTTTTTCGAAAAAATCAGCATTTTGAAAATAAAAATGATGCGTTCGGTCGGAAGATATGATTAATTTAAGTATCACAAAGAGATAATTTTTTGAAAAAAAAATGATCTTCGCCACTCAATGAACAAAAACGTCAACTAACAGCAATTAACTTCAGTTACATCCAGCAAACTGTGGGTTCCGGAGACGTAAAACCCAGCGCATTCTTAATTTTTTGGTCATTTAGACTAGTCCAAAAGTTTTGCAAAATATTATTGTTAATGGTATCCTGTCAAACTAAAAAATTTTAAAGCCGAATGTGATTGTTCTTATTTGTGATGATTTCGGAGTAGGTGATTTTGAAGTAAATAATCAATACGCGAAAGTACCAACACCAAACATTAACCGACTAGCGAATGAAGGTGTTAATTTCAAAGATGCTCATGCTGGTTCTTCCAGATGCGGGCCAAGCAGATACATGATGATGACAGGAAAGGGCTCAGATTACTTAATCGATCACAATCTACCTAACAGTTATTTTTTCTTGATTTTGTGGTCGAGCTGTTAACAATCTGATGCTCGGAACCTACTTATCCGTTTAAGCTCATAAAAAATTGAAATGACCACACATATCAAAAACTCAATAAAAAAAAGGGTTCGAAAAAAATTTTCCTACTTAATTGGTCTGAATTATTTAAAAATGAAGTATTAAAAATTTCGTGATCTCAATAGTTAAATAAAAATGGTCTGATTTGGGCTATCTATGAACTTCACTTGGACGATTAATTTTCAAAAGACGAATCGTAAACAGTATGGCTACCTTTCCCTTCTAAAGTCTTTACAAAGCCAGTATCTCAAGATAAACATAAGGGCGATCATGATCTTCTTTATATATGCATCCGGTTAATTTTTTTCGAATCTGATCCCTTATGAAAGGAAGATATTCAATGAACAAGCATAAAAACAGACAGATTTTTACAAATTCGGAACCGCACTTGGGAAAAATGTTCCATGAAAATGGATATAATACAGCTATTTTTGGAAAAGCACAACCGTTAAAATTTGGTAACCTAAATAGTGATAAAACAAAAGAAGAACAAAATGAGCGTCATAAGAAAGTCAAGGCTTTTAAAAACAAACATCATGGTATTAATGGTTCTCGGTCCCCTGGAATGGAAAATAAATGGTTTTTCGAGTAAGTTTTTTCATGAGAACATTGGCGCCATTACTAAGTTTACAACATTAGTTTTACAATTATGAAAACCTTTGTTTATTATATAATATTGATCTTCGACCCTTGAAATGTAATGCCGTCCGCGAAATTAACATAATGTTACTCCAATATATTTAAAAAATAGGCTCCAAGTACTTTATTTTTGAGTAATTGACGAAAATTTTTGGGTTTTCTCGTAATGATCATGAGCAATTTAGTCGTTAAAAGCAGGTTTCAAAATTTTCGATTTCAGAGTCAGTTTGTTTCGTTTCGATGAAAATTCACAAAAATGTATTATAATTATTTCACGGACTTTGCTTCAAAATTTGTATTTTTTGTAAACAAAAAACTAACCATTAAATTGGCTATTGAATTTTGAAAGAACATTTGGCCAAAATCTTTTAAAATAAAATCCAATGTGGATTAAAGTTCATAAAACTAACATTTTGAGATTCAAACAAAAAAATTATTATTTGTTGAATTATACCTAACGATTTTATTTTAATTTCCATCATTCAACTTTTATTACAACTTTCTTATCAAAACATAAATACAACCTAGCAATAAAACCGCAAAACTAAATGTCATCTCAGTAAGGATACAAATTAAAATAAAATTTTAGGCTTGGTACGTATAAAGCTCAAAGCCCACCATCAAAATATTTTTATCACGATTCCTTCACTGCAGAATCGCCATGTTGCCATCCAGGAGGATATTACAAAAATGGCTTGGCCATCGAACGAACGTCAAAGTACGCAATTCAGAAAAATTATCCCGAGTATCATTTATCAAGAACTGAGCGAAATAGAACGGCCGAGGATCTAGGTTTAGAATTCCCTATCAGTGGATATGTTGGACCACCTTATTTTGACAAAGAAGTTTTGGGACCTATTTTGATGGGTAATTATCCCAGATCTGTTTTGGTTCAAGAAAGTTATGATTCCAGAACCCAAGAAGATGTAGTCTCTGAACAATTTTTGAATTATATTGATGAAAATGCAGATAAACCAGAACCATTTTTTATTTATTATGGAATGAGATCTGGTCATAGACCTTTTAATTCACCAGAACGATTTAGAAATAAAACAAGAGCTGGCGTAGTTGGAGAAATGATAATGGAAGCTGATGAGGTTATTGGAAAACTGTTCGATACCCTTCAGCGTAATAAAATTGATGAAAATACGGTTAGTTCGACCAATTATTTTGAAAGTTGGTTGTTAGTTTTTTTCATGAATTCACTTATTGGCTCATAATTTATGAGTCATAACCAATCATTTTGTTTCAAATATTTTCTCGATATTTATTCTGTAACAATACGGGTTTTGTACTCTTCCCAAAATTAAACAGTATGTGAAAGTTCATAAGCTTTAACATTTTTCTTTGAAATAGGAAAATAGCTAGTCAAAAATTTATTTTCCAAGCAAGACAAACTAAAATGAAAGTCAATTTCAAAATGTAGACGGAAGAGTTTACAATTTCTTCGTCAAAAAACGATATGTTGCATATCTTGATTTGAACAGTCGTGAAAAACAACTTTAGAAAAAATTTCAAATTAATTAAATTTTAAGCTTATTTTATTCATGTCTGATAATGGGGCTGATCAATCTAGAAATTTCACAAGCAAGATGTATGGTCATGATCAAAATTCGATTACATTCAAAGGCGAGCACATTACTTTGAGAAACGGCAAGAATCACCCGTTCGAAGGTGGTCATCGTTTACCGTTTATGTGGAGATTTCCAAAAATGTTTCCTCCGCAAGTTAACGAAGACTCGGTGGTGAGTTATGTAGATGTTTACAGAACATTGGCAGAGTTAATTGGGTATACTCCAAAATGCAATGAAGGTCCTGATAGCAGATCTTTAGTCCAAGTTTTAAAGGGTGATAACCATTTTAACGGAGAAAACAAAGGTGGGTTTGAAATTTAAATTCAATTTCTTAATTTTTAAAAAAAAATCGTCTGAATTCACTTAAAGACTATTTATACCGTAACCACCATTGTTCGGAATCAAGCGGTGGTCTTATGAACCGTCAATTTCTTCCTAGCGGGTTATTTGGGGGGTTTTAATTTGATTTTTGTGAGATAAACACTATCTTCAAAATTTTCCAAAAATAGTTTTAACTACATTTAAAGATTTTAGTTTCATAAAAGTAGACAACACTTTAGACTTTTAACTTTTTGCTTGCTGTGTTAAGAAAAACCGATGAAGCACAAAAAAGCGCTCTCTAGCGACCAATGTGTACATAAACAATGTTTTGTTGAAATTGATGAATTTCTTATTATAATTTTAAAGGTTTATATTGAATTTTTAAAGATTTTCTAAAGAGTATGATCTTTTCAAATTCAACAATAAAATTTTAGCTCACACTTGAACTGTTGAGTCAGCTTCAAAGTTCATATGTCTGGCAACCGACATCGGATCATTATAACATCAAGTTCAATCCCTTATTTTTGTATATCAAGAGCAAATTTTGTAAACTGTGGTTGTTGTTTTGCGGACAAGTTTGTAATAAATATTGTTTAAAAATTTTTTTACCCCAAAAAAGGTATTCTGACTCATGCAGTCGAGCAAAGTATCGTCACTATTCGAAAAGGAAAATGGAAGCGAGCTCCGGGCCTTGACGGGTTATTTGATATGGAAAACGATATTGCCGAGACAATGAATTTCGCTGATACATCATGGGGTAAAGTAATTGCTGATAGACTTGACGAAGAAATAAAAATATGGACGAAAAAGATTGAACAAAGAGAGAGCCGAACGAACAAAGGTGCAAATGGCAAATGCTAAAGATCTTAAAACCAGAAAACGTTCAATTTCTAACCACCAGCATGGGTTCCTCCGACCTTTCTAGAAATCGGTTGACCTAAAATCGCTATTAACATATATATTCTGTGATAATTGTTTAAATTTCTGTGAATAAAATAGTTCTTCGACTTTCATACCAAGAAAAATCATGCCACCAAATCTTTGAACCAATTCAGGATCTAAACTCATATATAGGATAAACATACATGTATAAGGATTATTTAAAATGTTTGGCCATTATATAAATTTTCAAGCTTCGTTTCACTACAGAGTCCTTTTTTTCGATTTTGATTTTAACCGGTTATTTTAAGGTTTTTTTCTGCAGAATATTGAAAATGATTAACCGGCTCTGCATTGTCACGTCGTTTGGTATTATCACTCAAAATTTCATCAAAGATCGTGTGTGTCAATTGTTAGCTATCTCGAGATAAATTATTTGTCAAAAAAACTAATTTAACCACAGCAATTTGCCAGATACTTGCGCTATATAAAAACAGTCAATATTTTTTTTTAAATAATCAAACGTGAAAATAAAATGAAAATATTGGTTTTTTAACTTGTTTTGAGTATCTTATTACTTTGTTATTCGCAACCTATTTGTAAAGTCGTTTAAAAAATTGTTACATTTCCTTAATTTAATAATTGTCTTTAAGGGGGGTGGGCGTCGCATTTTAAGGCGAAAAACGGGGTTTTCAATGGCCAATTGTTGCAAAAGTACAAATCGTGGGACTAAATATCACCTTTTTGATATATCTTGCATCCGTAAAAAAAACGAAAGTGACAGATGGCTCGTCCAATAAGAAAGATGCTTACAAAACTAACGTTATCATTCTTTCAAAATGTATCTCCTTCCTTGTTTTGAAAGGTATATCATTGATTTATGACTTAGCGGGACAGAACGTGGGCAAGTCATCTCGCAGCTTTTTAGAAACATTCTTTGATTCGGATAAATACAACGAAGGTCACTATTTCAATTTCTTTAATCTCTTGCTCAAAAATGCCAAGCGCACTGTTTCAAAACGGCAAGAAAATTGGCTTATCTCATAACAAATACAAGACAGTATAATTTCGGTTAAGGAGACTCGTGTTTAAAATATACATATTCTGATCACTTTTTCAGGGAGAATTTATAAGTGCATGATTGCAACTCTGGACACTTCGAAATGAGACTTCAATATCCATATATTATATAGCTACAACATGTAACGTTTTTTCTTTCTTTTTTCCAATTTGCATAATTTGCTATCCGCCAATGAGAACGATCAATTTTGAAAAATACCTACGTCTTTTCCAGATTAAACCAATCAAAACGGTGGAATTCAAAATTATGAAAATTGGAAAGAAAAAACGTGACATGCCGTATATGATATAGCAAATTATATAAGAAGATTTTGATTTCTCAGAACAATTTAACCCGGAAATTTAATTCCGAAATAATTATTTTTGAACTAGAAATCAAATACAGTCTTGAGATTAGCTAGTTTTTGGGAGAGTGTTTTGTGCATGCATAAGAATTAAAATATAAATTAATTCATATCTAGGAACAGATATTTTTCGGAAGTAAAAATTCAAAATTTAAGTATTTAATGAATAAAATCATTGATTATAAAAAAATAATTTGAGCAATCAAAAATTGGCCACAGTGATACATAATACCTATATCTACCTGCACATAATAATAGAAATGTAATTATCTGGTTTCAATTGAAAATAATCATCATTTCATATGATAAATCGTGATTTTTTCATCGAAATTTCAAACTTATTTCCATGAATTTTTGTTTCATGCAATTTATGATAAATGAGATGAGTTTAGTGATGAGACAACTTTAGAAAATTTCAAGTCCTTGTGCATCGATTCCCTAAAAAAAGATTAGTGATACCAAATGTGAGCTTGTATAACATGATATTCTGAACCTTGCGCAAATAAAACCTTCGAATTTTCTGATGCAAAAAAATAAGAATTCTAACTGCATTGAGCTTTCTGTTAACAACGTGCAAAGTAGAGCCTATATGTAGGCTTTTTCTGATTTTGATGAAAATTAAGACCACTTTAACGAAAGAATAAGAATTCTTATGTTAACAATAAGCAACAGTTACCAAGTTAATAACTTTTAACACAAGTGCCTCTAGAAAAAAATGCTAATTTGAAAATTTTATGATATTTCCAAATATACTATAATTTTATTTATCCCATCTACCTTGGCTGTCAAGCCACCTAACGGACCGTAGTAAAACATGGCGCTGTCTCAAATAAGCCACCGCAAATAGTATAAATAAATTGAATTTTGACAAAAGAACTACTCAAAATTGCAAAAAATGAAACTTTTTAAATTATTGCTAGTTAATGTTTTGAGAGCAGCTAGTAAGGTAAATTATTTTCAATGTTAAATTTATGTTTAAATTATATATGTAATTTGACTACACGTTGCGGTTTCAATTTTTTATGGTTTTCAGCGGACCAGAAAAAGATAAGGTTATTCTCCCTCCTTCGCTCTTTTTGATTGAATGAGAGAGCTAGTCCAGCCAAAGTCATAATAAATTGAAAACTCAATCTTTATATCTGGCTTTAAGCCAGTGGCTTATCAATATATATTCCCTATTCACACTTTTGTTAATATCCCGGCCCTACTACTTAAAAACACACTACGTTTCCTAATCAGGGCCGGGATATTAACAAAAGTGTTAATAGGGGATATGTATTGAAACTATAACCAATCAAAAAGATATGTCCATGACTTTTCAAATTTCTAATTTCACGTGTATTTGGGAAACAGTCCCCACCTCCTTAAAGCGCATTTCGAATTTTTAAAATGTGGCTCTTTAAGGTGTCATAGAAGATTTAAGGCGCTTTCAGGTGTCGAAGCATTTTTTCTTGTCAAAAACATCTCTTTTATAGTTTTTTTAAAAGTTAAGTAATCAGGGTAATTTTTCTATAAGATCCCTCGAGGAACTGTATTTTCAGTAAATGCTTCACTGCTTAATTTTCAGTTGAAAATTTCATAAAAAAATTCAGTTTAAAATATTAAACTGAATTAAATTTAATTTAAAAAATTTGAGTTAAGAATGACAAGAAATAGTAGATTATTTATATAATCGAATTTTTGAATTATGTTTTAATTATAGCCAGTAACAAAAAATACATTTATATCATCAATTTTTTCTTTTAAATCGTCAGCGATTGCTTCAAAATGAAAATCTCTCTTTGAAATTGCCTTTCATTTGGCTTAATATCATAAATGTTTTCGAAAACAAATACCGAGTCAAATGATCTATTTAGACTATTTCACAAACCGATTTTAGATTTTGAAGCAATTGCTGACGATTTTAACATCAAAATTTTGATGAGATAATTATATTTTTCACGGACTATAATTTAAACAGACGTAAATGTTTAGCAAAAAAAGTTTTTGCAGTTCCTTCCTTATGCAGCATCAGTTATGCTATATTTTCAGCAATTTTTGGTTAAAAATAAAATCAACTACTGTGATAAAATTATCTATCAGCAATACACGCCTTATTAACTGTGTCAACTGTGAAATGTCTAATATTTCAAAATTTACAATTTGAATTATAAATTTGAAAAAATGGAATAAATTTTTTTATAATGCGCTCTAACGAGACAATTTTTTTCTGTCAAAACCCCTCGCTTGAAAGAGTTCTAGGAAATAAAGTGCGCTTTAAGGAGCCTTCTTTTTAGGAATCATGGACTGTACATAAAATCATTTTTGAGAACCATCAGCAAATAAAATGTAGATTGAAAAATATCATTTTAAATAAATTCGGATAATAACTTTTCTCATTTCAAATGATGCTTTTTTGAGTTTGATAGGACTTGATGACACAAACTCATACGGACCCATAGTTGCGAATACGTTCATCAGAAAGTCGACCCTTCCGATTCTTTTGGGGGTACTTACAAGTCTATACGATGAACTTTAGATTGACCTTGAACTTTGACCGGTCATTAGAAGTCAAATATTGGTCGCCGACCCTCAATCAAAAAAATGGGTAACCGAAAAACGCTTAATTTTCACTGGCCAAAAAATCAGCCGTCTAGCACTTTATACGGCTTTGCTAGAACTGGATCACATACTGCCTGGAAAATCACGAAAAATTGACCTTAAAATCGATTTTTTTTTGAAAATTTTTTATAAAAAAAAATCTTACGTCTTAAAATGACCAGAAAAAAATTCTCTACAAGATAGCTTGAACACAATTCCTTATTTCACTCGTCTAGTTAATAATAATAAGGAATCAAAATTGTTTGGTCAGGAATCAAAATTTTTTGTCAGCCTTTCTTCCTAATTGGAAGGGCAGAAGTAAAATTTATCAAAAAAATAAACCATTAAATATATGTAATATTTATAAAAACATTTGGTCGGTAAAAAGTCAACTTTCTTCAAATACAAAACTATTGTCACATGAGTAGTCATGAAAACCTTAGAATTTTAATTTTCTACAGATTGAGTTTAAATTTTTTTTATGGTTCAGAGCGGAACAAAAAAAGATAAGGTAATTTTCTTTCCTTCGCTCGTTTTGATTAGACCATAGAGCTAGTCTAGCTAAAGCCAAAAGAAATGGAAAACTCAACTCGTAGAATACCTTTGAAATCTCTAGAGTGTTTTTGTTATTTCTGTCCGACTGAATACCAAAATCATAATAAATAAAGCACAAAAAAATTGTCATTTTTTTGACGTAAAGTTTTTAAGTGCAAAATCCAGAGTTAGTTTTTTTTTGTTATAAAAATAATAAGTAAAAAATCTCAAGTTTCCACAGTCTGTAATGAAGAAAATTTAAACAGAAAAAATTAATTTTGTATCAATTTATCACCCATTTTTAAGCCGAATGTAATTGTTCTTATTTGTGATGATTTCGGAGCCGGTGATTTTCAAGTGAATAACCAATATGCAAAAGTGCCAACACCAAACATCGACCGACTTGCTAATGAAGGAGTAAATTTTAAAGACGCTCATGCTGGGTCTTCTCGATGTGGGCCAAGCAGATACATGATGATGACAGGGAAGGTATCAGATTATTCAATGAGATTCAAAGCCACCTTATATAAATTTTTTCTTCCATATTTTTAAATCTATAGATAAAGCCCATGAAAAGCTGTCCGAGATGATGCAAATTTTAATTCTCACAAACCTAAAAAGAGATTTTTGCCCTGATGACAATTATTTAAATAATACAGGAGACACCACATGATGAAAACTATATTTTTTCGTAATAAATTTGCCGCCTTTTTTTATTCGTGCCGCGCTTTAAAAACAAAACCTTACTTAAAAAAATCTCGGCAAATTTATTCCGAAAAATCCTATTTTTTATGTAGAAACTACAAGACAGACAATCCGCAACTCAAATTCTATAGATTTTTAATATTTTATCAAATACAATAAATATGACTCGAAAATGATGTGCAAGTCAAAAAACGATCCTGAATCACTATAAATGTGTTTAACCCGTGTGAGCACAAAGCCTTTATAAAGGCTTTTGCATATTTAAAATAATCTAAAAAATGCAAAAAAAACATCGTAGAATTGTCTTGTTCGAATACATTATAGAGAATTTTGCAAGGATGTCAAAAAAATAACTTATTTTTTTTTGGAAATTTTGTTCAAATATTACGGAGGGTTGATTTTTTGAGATTTTTTTCCAATCTTTTACTTCTCAAACAATTAAATGCGACCTCTTGCGTCAATTAAAATTTGAAAATAGTCAGTTTTCAGGAAAGTGTTTTGCCCATGGTTGACACTCCAAACAAAGATTAATTGGTAGACGGGAAGAAATATTTTTTTTCAGAAGTGATATTTCAAAATTTTCAATTTTATGTATTTCACGAAAATATTTTAATTATTAAAAAATTAATTCGAGCAATTAAATATTGTCCACAGAGTCACTTGATTAGTATATCGACCCAGAAATAATATCAGAAGTGTACTAATCTGCTTTTATAGGGAAAAATAAACATTTTTAATCAAAAATTTTGATTTTTTCATCAAAATTTTAGACCTATTTAGAAATAATTTTTGATTGATTATATATAGACTAAATCTGAAATAACGATGACATAGGTCAGATCCTTGTGCATCGATTTCAATAGCGAAATAATTTGTGAACACCACTGTGCGCTTGTATCACGTGATATGCTGTACCTTGCTCTTATCATTAAATTCTCTAGAACTAAAATCAAAATTCAAGAATATCAAATTTCGGATGCAAAAATATATCGTTTTAACTTACTTATGCAAAAAAANAAAAAAATTGAAACTCCAACTACCTTGGGCTTTCTGTAATACGCGCTTGAAGAAAGCCTTTATAAAGGCTTTGGTGCCTTGGCGGAACTTTTTTTTTTGTTCTCACACGGGTTAAGAGATATCGTCGGCCCATAATGGACAAAAACCTGCAATTTAACAAATTCAAGTTATGAAGTTATTTCGAACACTAACGTTTTTCTTATTTTTGAACATAAAAATGTATTTCTGTGCCAATCGCAACGCAAGAAAAATAAATTCGGCGTATAAAGCTTCCGCCTGTATATCATTTTTGTGTTAAAATACATTTTGGTATATAAATATAATAATTTCTTGTAATATGAGGAGTTGCATAAATGAGACATTAGGATATTACACATTTTAATGAGGTTTGGAACATCTCATGAATAAACTGATAGGGAATATAGTTTTCGAATGACTATTTATCTTGTTAAGATTTCAGCCATTAAAAAATCTCAATGTTAAATCTTTTCGATTTTAATGATTTTGTACCAACAAATTGAAACTTTTTTTTCATACTTTGCAAATCTAGAAGCACAATACTTTGGGCGCTTGATGGTAAAATTTAAATATTTGGCTTAGCCTCACGTAACTTTGTTGGTGTTAACTAAAATATGCAAAATTATCCATCTGGCTAAAAATTTGAAAATATGATCCCTGATCTCAGGAAGATATTCGATGAGCGGCGAAAAAAGCAGAATGCTTTTTCCAAATTCGGAGCCTCACTTAGGAAAAATGTTTCATGACAATGGATATAATACAGCTCTTTTTGGAAAAGCACAACCATTAAAATTTAATGAACAAAATGGTGATTTAACTTGGCAAGAACGCGCAGATCGACACAAAAAAGTCATGGCTTTTAAAAAAGAACATCATGGAATCAATGGTGATCGGACCCCTGGAATGGAAAATAAATGGTTTTTTGAGTAAGTTACTTTCTTCATAATAAGCCTCAGAACAAAAATTTATCACTTCAAACTTTTTGCTTTAACTAAAATGAACCAAAAGAATAATAAAATGTTTCATTGTCAATAATGCGCGCAAAGTGATTTATATTACACAAGTTTAATTATCTGATAACCAATAATTATCAAACTATCAATACACTAACTAACCATTTATGGAAACCCTATGTAATGAAAACCCATTACCATGTAATGGAAACCCATAACTCTCTCATGGAAGCCCATTAATGGAAACCATTTTTGAAAAACAAGGCATGTTTGAGTAAAACAAACTTTGTTTTTGGTGTGTAATTTGCTCAAAACTCTTCTTAAAAGTTTGTTGATTTCGGCTGCCCTATAATTGATCCCTGAACATGTCATTTAGACAAAAAATTTCAAAATTTTTTTTATATGTGATGGAAACTCATAACCCTGTAATGGAAACCCATTAGCCTTTAATGAAAACCCAATACCATTTATGGAAACCATTTTTTTTTCGCGAAAGTGGGTTTTCATAAATGATAAGTTAGTGTTTATTCTTTGATTATTGATTAAGGGCCCTCAGTTTACAGATCGTGTCTATTTGAATGATACAATCAACGCAAGATACTAGCACTCAATAAAAACCCAGGATTTCGGAATAGACCGATTTCATTAGTCAGATTAGAGCGGAAAAACCAATCAAGTGCTCGGATCCCGCATAATTCAATTAATCACGATCTGTCGCTGAAAGGCCCCTAATTCATATTGTCCGAAACATCATTTTAAAAATTAAGAAACTATCCCACTCAACATCCACTTGAGAAAATTTTCTTGATATTTATAAATATATGGCAATAAACAACAATGTATGCCAATTAACGTCAATTAATGGCATATATGAAAAAAGATCAAACTTAAGAACAGTATCAAATTTTAACCTTATATATGACATCGAGAACAATATTTCGTTCTCTTAAAAAACTTAACTTAAATTTTAGACTTGGACAATATTACGCTCGAAATCCACCTGCAAAATATTTTTATCACGAAGCCTTCACTGCGGAATCTCCATGTTGTCAACCAGGAGGATATTACAAAAATGGTATTGCCATCGAGACAACGTCCAAGTACGCAATTCAACGAAATTATCCCGAGTATCAAGCAGGCATGAAGCGAAATAAAACAGCCGAAAATGCAGGGTTAATGTTTCCTATCAGTGGATATGTTGGACCACCTTATTTTGACAAGGAAGTTTTAGGACCTATTTTAATGGGAAACTATCCAAAATCAATTTTGGTTCAAGAAAGTTATGATTCTAGAACGCAAGAAGATGTAGTTTCTGAACAATTTTTCAAATATATCGATGAAAATGCTGCTAAACCTGAACCATTTTTTGCTTATTATGGAATGCGTTCGGGTCATAGACCTTTTAATTCACCAGAACGATTCAGAAATAAAACAAAAGCTGGTGTAGTCGGAGAAATGATAATGGAAGCGGATGAACTTATTGGAAAATTGTTCGATACCCTTCAGCGAAATAACATTGATGAGAATACAGTTAGTTGAAACAATTATTATGAAAGTTGGTTGTTAGATTTTTCCTATCATTAATTAACTTATTGGCTCATAACCGATCTTTTTGTTTCAAATATTTTCTCGATATTTATTCTGTAAAAATACGGATTTTGAGGGTGACTATGTATTATGGGGGTGGTGTTTGTGAATTTTTCATTTTAGAGGCTCCGTACGGTTAGACAAATACAGACGGAACATTTCTGAAACATAAATTAGGAAGATCTATCTTTGATCTCGCGATCACATTTCACAGTTTAGTACCACTCTCATCGACCATCTGGTCAACCTTGGTTAAAGACGAGTTTCTCAGCTTTTTTCAAAGTAACAAGGACCCTAGAGCTTACATTGGAAAGTTTTGAGATTTGGTTAGAATTGAAAAAATTGTCTGAATTTTACTTTAGAGGATTTTGTTTTAATTTTTGCTTCAGGAGTCAGCAATCTGGGTGAATGTGCGGAAAAAAGGTGTTTTATTTTTGAAAAAAGTGGGAGGCATTTTAAAAAAAGTACCAGTCAAACAAGTTTTTTAGTTTATAAGAACGATATCATTTATCTTTTGCGACTGATGCAAACAAGTACAACTCTAAACGTTTTCGAATGTTTATAACGACCTTTCGTGATGCTAAAATTGTTAATTCGTTCATCCTTAAATCGAGCTCTGAAGCACCCCTGAAAAATAAAGATAACTGGAACAATATTTTAACATTTTTTAAACTGTTTTTTAATCTAAAAGTTAGTTTGAAAATTTTTTAAAAAGAAAGTTCCGTCAATAAACGATTCAGATAAAAAATATATAATTAGATTCAAGAAAGTTGTAAAGGCTTGAAAGGCATTTGGAGGGCTCATAAGTTATGAGTCATAACTTTTAATACGTGTATACTCATCTCATCAACTTTTCGAGAATGGTAGTCCGTAATTTTTAGAAAATCTTTTCAATTGAATGTTTTCACGAGCATGCTCGGCGGTTAAATTTTAACCAACTGGTTAATTTAGTTAACCGTCGCCAAAAACAATTCTTAAAAATAATATGATCCCCCCTTATGACAAAATAGTTTGATCGAGATCTTAAAAATTAAAAAAACGCTTCGAAAGTGCCGATTTTGTGAATTCGCTCACTTAATGTGATCTTTTCCATTTCTACGACTTTTTTTTATATGAACTGAGCTAATTCAAAACAATTTGAAAAAAACTAGTATATTCTGAATTTTTCATTAAGTTCTCTAATCCCATGATCACGATTAAAAAATAATTTATTTAACTCAAAATTATTGTTCCGAGCACGAAAGTAGGAAATATTTGTCATTTTTAGAAACTCAGAAAAAATATCAAAAATTTTTAAGAAATTTTTGAAATTTTTTTATGATTATGATTTTTCATATAACTTAACACGTAATTGTGAAAATATAAACTGCAATTTCATCCCTTTAAGGGGGACACGACGCAATAAAAACTGTTTTTAGGGCGTACAAGAGTCATACCATACATCGCATGGAATTGTGACTTTTATCACAAAAACCACCGTATCTTAGCTTTCGGCAGAATTTACTTATAATGTGTCAGATTTTGTTAATATGCTATCATACCAGTCTGAAAAACGTAAATTTAAAGATTTCAGAATCATTAGGCTGCCTGACTAATGATGATTATATAACAAAAATTTTAAAGAAAATTCAAGTGGTAATTTTTAATTTGAAACATTTCAAATTTTTTTCAAACTCCAGAATTTTCGATAAATTGAAAATTCTACGGATCTTGGCTCAAAATATCAGCGTCCGTCGTTATAGATCATTTTGAATTTTCGTATGTGAACGATTCAAGTCACGAATCAGACAACTACCTAATTTTGACGGATTTTAAATAACGTCTCTCACTTTTTCTCCGGAAGCGCTCAAAAAATAATTTGAAATACAACATCGAAAAATGAAAAATTATTGAAATATTTAGCTGATTATTTTCATGTCTGATAACGGAGCTGATCAATCAAGAAACTTTGCGAAAAATATGTATGGTCATGACCAAAATTCAATTGACTTCAAAGGCGAGCACATTTCTTTAAGAAACGGCAAGAATAACCCGTTTGAAGGTGGTCATCGTCTGCCATTTATGTGGAGATTTCCAAAAATGTTTCCTTCACAAGTTAACGAAAACTCAGTGGTGAGTTATGTGGATGTCTACAGGACATTGGCTGACCTAATTGGGTATACTCCAAAATGCAATGAAGGTCCTGATAGCAGATCTCTGATGAGTGTTTTAAAAGGCAATAAGAGTTTTGATGGAGAAAACAAAGGTGGGTTCAGAATAAAAATATAAGATCGATTATTTTTCAATGAGAAATGCAAATTTATCAAAAGAATTTTATATTGGTTTGAAATTTTTACTTATATTTTATTACAAATGCTGGTTTTCAAACTTTATCAACAATTTTTAAAATTTTTCTTGATTTTATAATAGTATCTATAATTATTTTATATTTCTATATATGATTTTCTTGGGAATTTTATCATGCTTTTTTGACAAAAAAACCTGTTCAAGTTGCATTCTCAAATCAATAACATTTAGCTTGTTTTATCTTGATAAAAATTATATAATTTGAATGATTTTTTCATAACCTGAAAAAGGTATTTTGACCCATGCTGTCTATGGAAGTATCGTAACCATCCGACAAGGGAAGTGGAAGCGAGCTCCGGGCATTGACGGGTTATTCGATATGGAGAGAGATATTGCTGAGACAACCAATTTGGTTAACAAATCTTGGGGTAGAGCTGTTGCTGATAGACTTGATGGAGATCTTAAAAAATGGGTGAACAATATAAACACGAGGGAGTTGCGAACAAATAAAGGTGCGAATGGCAAATGTTGATAAGTTTTAAGGCTGCTAAACTTCGAACCTAACCATTTTTATGAGGTTTTCACTTTTTCAAAGGTTAATTTATTTGTAAACTGCTTCTGACATATTTTGCTTGTGATAAATTTTAATATTACTGTAAATAAAATGATTATTTCACTGAAATACTACGAAAAATATTTCACGACTATAAACTTTCAAAACTCTTTCTGAATAAGACTAAATGAGATTCAGATTCAAGTTTTAGAATTTACTTGTCATACGAAAAAACAAACATTAATGGAATCAATAACTGGTTCAACACCTGCTTAATTTATTTTGACAAATTCGGTCATTGTTGGCATTGAGCAACACGAGCCGTTGTTCAAATGTTGCTAATTCCTCTGTTGACTGTTTTTCATAAGATATTTGAAAAATCTAAATTTGGTACCGATTTTGTTGGCGCATCTTGTAGACAATGTCATCCTGTGTATCGAAGACATAAAATTATTATTTTTTTTTTGAAAATAAGTTGAAATGTGCAAAATTGGACATTTACTTTCCGAATTATTTTTAAACAAATTAGCTTCAAACTTAAAATTAAAGTTTCGATAATAACTGCTGTTCGCGAGGTCATCAGTATGCCATTTGTATCGATTACGATTGCTGGGTGCAAAACGATTTGTATTTCTGAGAGACGATTTAACTTCAAAATATCAAAAAAATTCAAAATTTATGATTTATTATTAGTCAGCTATTTTTCATATTTTTTTTCAAATTCCACTTGATAGCTATTTCAGATTACTAACAGTTATTTGAAAATATCACATCTTGAAATTTTTAATTAAAAAAAAGTTGGCGGAAAGAGACAAAAAGATCACAAAATTATTGATGGAAAATAGAAGACTTAAATTTCATTTCAAATGAGTTCTTTTTTGCACCTGAAGATCGTGATCGATATAGATTTTAAATTTATTACCACAAATTTTCAAAATAAATTAGTTGAAAATTTGAATGATCCCGTTAAAAAGAATTAAAAAGATCTTTCTTGATACCTGAGAGCGATTAAATAAAACAAATTCAGTCAGTCGCCCAACGTTTGTGGTTATATACTCCGAAATTTCTTATTTTTACCGTCGTGGGACGGTTGACTTGAAAATAAAATTATATTTTATTTTGAAGGTTGTTTTTGATTGATCGTGGAATCAGTTATTTCCAAAATGTGAGAAGTTTTTGAAAACAATACAGTGAGGTTAAAACTTTGGTCTTGAGAAATAACTATCCGACATAATATGTCTCAAAAACATCGACATCGATGTTCTCACAACCACGACTAAATGATCAAAAAATAGTGAAAATGTTTTTACAATAGTTGACAACCAAGGCACCGTTAGTAATAGGTAAAAGCATCACAGCCGCGAAATGACCTAGGGCAGATATTTATGAACCTGTCAATGTGTTCTGCACAGAAAATGACCGGAGGCTTGTAATGCAAAAATAAATATATTTATATTCGAAAACCACAAAAATTTGATAAAGTAAAACTTCGGAACACATGTACTAAAAGTATTGTACCCGTATCAGGAGCTGTTAATTGATATCAAATTTTGAAAAAAGGTTCAGAGAAAACGTATTTGAATGCCTTATTATTTCAACTGATGGCTCGGTAGCGCACCGAGAATCTTTATGAACAACTTAAAATCCTTCATTAGTGATTTTCGACATCAGTGGGGTTATCGTCACAAAACAAATGACCTTAATGAAAAAACTGAGCTCCTTGTCAAAAGAAAATAATTCATAATATTGGGACAGAAATGATTCTTTCGTCAAGAAATAAAAACACGCTGGCATTAAAAATGATGTCAGTAATTATAAAGTTTTTTCACTTGTAGACTCGATTTCTGACAACGCGTTGCCATTCAATTGCATTTCACGATGTTTAATCATACTTGACAAGATCAATTATAAAGTTATCGATAAAATTTAAAACAAAATGACGATTGTGCGTTTTTTATTGAAAATTGGAATCACTGAATAACAATTTTCATCGTGATCAAAAAAAAATTCTATGACTTTTTTTCCAGTACACCCTAGCTCAAAAATGATCACGTGATATACTCTAGAAAAAAGGTCGGCCAAAATAGTACTGTTTTCTCAAAAATTGCTTTAATCATTTTTTGAAAAAAATGAAGAAGTTCTTTAAAAGTTTTTAAGATTTTTTTTCATCACACCAAAGTCAAAAAACGATCACGTGACCTTAAATTTAAAAATAATGTTTTGATATAAGTACACAAATAGTACTGAAATTACGCCGAAAAATTTAATGGACTAATAAACACATAATCTAACAATTTTGAACATAACGCCATTTTCCAAAAACGTCACGTGATCTTATTTCTTAAAGAATAAGGATTTATTTATGACATATTTCAATCCTTATTTTTAGATTATTTCGTCACGTGATTTTATTCGGACTTTGATGCAATGAGAAAAAAAATTTGAAAACGTTTGAAGCTCATCAACAAATGTTTTTGACGTTATTTGAGTACTTTTTTTAAATTAGATATGTTGTATTGTATGTTGTATGTATATATATGTTTATCAAATTACCGTCAATTTCAAGTTCATCTTATAGACTTGTAAATATCCTCAAAAAGATCGGAAATGTCGACTTTTTTATGAAATTATAAGCAACTATGGGTCAATTATGTACTGAAAGTGCGCCAGAGAGCAAAAATCTCCCTATGGAATCTGACCATTTTTGCTCTCTAGTGACCTTTAAGTACATACTTGACCCATAGTTGCCAATATTTTCATAAGAAACTCAACCCATTCGATTATTTTGATGGCACTTTTAAGTTTATACGATGAACTTGAAATTGACCATGACCTTGAAAGAGAAATAAAATATTCCACAACAATTTAAAAGCTATTTTAGTTAAGAACTTTGTAAACAAAACTCATAATTATTTTCAGACAGAGCGATAGCAAATCATTAGACGTTAAATATGAGGTAGTTTTAAATATAAATAAAGGTTTCATCTTATTATAGCACTTTTGTGTGTAACTGGAAGTCATTTTTGCCAATTTTTTTCTCTTCTCTCCATTAAATGCCTTTTCCTACGTTTCAAAAATAAATTTGTTTTTCCAATTGTATAGCAAATTGGCTGAATTGTATTATAAGATAATAAAAAATGCAGGTTGATAATGAGACTTTGCTTATATTGCTCGATTTATAAGAATGGCAACGCGTTGTCTGAATCGAGTCTGGGTACAGATTCACTCCTTAAGTCTACGAGTTAATTTTATAAAAAATTTTACAATTTATTCAAAAGAAGTGAAATATCAAAATATGTAGAACTACAAACGTGACCAAACTCAATCAAATAAAATTCAAAAAAGTAGATTTGGGAAAATAAATCTTGAATTATGACGTCATTCATTACGCACTCAAAAACATGTTCGATAACAACTACAAATACCGACGCAATTTTGGCAATATTGGCTCTTTTGACGGTTTGAGCACTGGCAAGAATTCAGTTGAAAATTTTGAAATTTCGTAAGTTTTCTTTGGCGATATTGGCAAAGGCACTCACGTTTTAAACGTCAATTAAACATTTTGACCGTCATTTTGACCGATAAAATTATTCCAGATTTTTCGCGCTGTATGTTGATGATAGATTGTACGAGTTATGACGAATTTGAATTGTCTGCATTCTTGAAATCTTGAATAATAGCTATTCAAGTTTTGTTGTCATAAACTTAGAGGTGAATAATAGCCAGAGGCGGACACGCTGCAATATGACTCATTTATATGTTTTTGAACGTTGAGAAAAAAATAAACTTTTAGAGAAAATGGCTAAGAAGATTGAAATATAATAAAATGGAAATATCTTTTTTCAATAAATTGACCCTATCGTCTATATTAACTGGATTTTTATTCGGCTATGATACGGGGGTGGTTTCAGGACTGGTTTAAAACAATTCCAAAAAACTTTAAATTTCGAATAAAAATTTAAAATTTTTAATTAAAATGACTGATGCGTTAAGTTTATGCGCAGATTTCGTTTTGATGGTGCGTAGGTCAAGTAGGGTTTATTGTTGTTTCGAACTGTGAGATTTTTTAATTGTATCAAAAATGCTGCGTGACCGAACAAAAAGTCTTTTGTGGAGATCCCTTCGAAACATAAAAACCATCATATAAGTTATTCGCGTAGGTTGTAATTTGTTGGTTTTTTATAAAGTTATCCGTACAAAACAAATACAACCTTCGTACAGAACTTTAATTTTGTCCAACTTAAGGGGGTCGGTGCATTTGGACAGATACGGATATCCCTTTATCACTTTTTGGTTAGAATGCGTAGCCACTACTCCTTTTAACGTGTGATTTTAACGTTGTGGCTACGCATTCTAACCAAAAGGTGATAAAGGGATATGGGCTCTCAATGAAAAACTTTTTACTGGGTTTATATATTCCTGATCAATATGCCACCTAAGTAATGTTCCATACTCCAGGCAACTTTTGTGACTACAGAATTTTCGAATTACTGCATTTTAAGATAATTTTGAGTTCGAATTAAACTTTTCGAATTTGACAAATTATGAGAAATTTTTCAAAGCACTTCCGACATTATAAAATACCTTATTTTTTCTTCAAATTTTTTTTAAAGTTATTGTTTTGAATCAACAAAAAAAACTAATCAAAATGATCACTTTAACTATTCGCGTAGATGACCACATATTTTTTAACTAAGTACTTCTTTTGAGGCTCGATTACTTAGGTTTGCAAAAAATGCACCTTTTCATAATTCAAAAATGTAATTTCGCAAAATATTGTAAACTGATTTCGCGCGTAAAATAAATCAACTTTCAAATTCTGTGCACTCCTTTCTCATACCTGATAATGGCTGTTTAGCCGAAACGTCAAATAAAAACTTTCTTTGATAGAAAAAATATAATAATTTTATGTCTCAAAACCACTGAATCTATATTTTTTATATGCTATTTAAAAAATCATATGACATTTTTTGGGATTTTTGGTCAAAACTATTTGGAAATATATTCAAAATTTTCCCAATTTCTTGTTGAAAAATTTTCAAACTAATTTTTCTTGAATTCTGAGCTGAAAATATTGAGAACGGCTACTTTCACTAGATTTAAATATGTCTTCGTTTTGTTTCTTCGCTCTTGTTTATACTCTGAATCATAATTTTAGCAATGAAACTGCGGTTTGGCAGAAATCCATCAAAGCCCTTTTTTATTCAGAATTATAAAAATTTCATTTCACCGAAAGTGGCTAAAATGGTAAGCCGACCCATCCACTACGTAAAATTTGATAAATTAAACTCATGAAAATAAATTTTTTTTTTCGATGTGCTAAAATGTCAGTTTATTTCGTTTTTTTTTTTAATTTAGATTTTCGATTTTGACGTTGAAATCATATAAAATTAAACTAAATAGATTTTCGCTGGTGGTCGATACCGTTTTTCAGAGCTTTTCATTAACAAAAAAAACGAAATTTTAATGTAATTAAGATACCTTTGATAGCACACGCGCGTTTTTTGAGTATTTTTTCAAAAAAAGATGTATAAAGTAATAATAATCGATCTTAAAAAAATCAGATTTAACAAAATGAGCTCAAAAGTTGCAGCTTTCGTTCGAAGATGTTTTAATTTGAAAATTTCAAAGTGGCAAAAAGTTGCCCATCAAGAGAAATAAATTGTTAAAGTGAAAATCTGTCAAAATGCCACGACCCCCTTAAATCAAAATGATAATTTGTTCGCTTAATTAGCGAAGGTTGTGATCCTACAGTTCTCTAGAAGATGACGCATTTCATGTTTTCAAAAAATCTATTAGGAAATGTAAAAACTGTGTTCATCTATGCTATAAAGTTTTCTTATAGCCTATAAGTTATATGAAACAATTAAAAACAAAAACTTCACGATTTACTAACAAACATTTGTTGTTAATCGTCATAAACGGTAGCAAAATACCAACTTTTTTAATATAACCAAATCAGGAGCTATGCTGCTTCTCAAACAAAGATTTCAGTTCGATTCTGTTTCTCAGGAAGAAATTGTGAGTGTCACTATTGGATTGGCAGCAATATTTGCATTTTTTGGTGGATTTTTCGCAAAAAACTTCGGCAGACGAAAAATAATTATTGCTAGTTCTGTTCTCTTTGGCAAAGGCTCAGATATGGCTGATAAAATTGTTATTCGTCAAATTGCTTTAATCAATTTGAAAAAAATATTTTTTTATTATGTTCAGGGGGTGGTCGTCGCTACAAAAACATTATTTGTATAGAAAAATGTAACTTCACAATAACTAATAGAACTTTTTCGACTTCTCCGGGATTATCAAAATAAAAACCCAATTTTCAACTTTCAGCGACGACAATTCTCTAAACAAATGTGATTGTAAATAATCCTTTTTAATTCGGTNCATATCCCTTTATCACTTTTTGGTTAGAATGCGTAGCCACAACGTTAAAATAACACGTTCAAAGGAGTAGTGGCTACGCATTCTAACCAAAAAGTGATAAAGGGATAAACGATTAAAAACGTTTTTTTGAAGTTGAACTGAATAAATAATTAAAATAAATTTTTGCTTCATATTTTATTTTTTGATTCATAATGAATTGATCTGTTTAAAAGTGCTCGCCGGAGCAATAATAATTTATTTTTCTCAGCTTATATAAACTGATTCTTGCTTTTGCCACTGGTTATAAAACATTGCTTTTTGGTCGAGCAGTTATCGGTGCAGGAATGTGTGAAAAACTGGACACTGTGTGGCTAGAAAAATCCAAATCGACGTAAACAACGTTATCGTTCCAAATTATTGAAGAAATAATCACAAATAACAACAGTAAACCATTTTCAAAATATATTTTAGAAAATTAGACAGAAAAAATTCTCAAAAATTACTACGAATAATTATTTTTTGAAATTATTTTCAAAAATCAATATATTATGTAAAAAACATCAAGGTTTATTGAAGCACCAGGACAAAATGGTGAATTTACAAAATAATTCTTAATTTTAGAAGATAGAATCAACACACAATTTTTCTAAAAATTCATATTTTTCATTAATCGATTTTAATATTAATACTTTTTGCAGAATTTTAAGCACAAAATCAGGTCTCGGTTTAGGTTCTATGATTGTTCCATTATATTTGGCTGAATGTTCTCCACCAGAAAAGCGTGGTACCGTGAATTCCTTGAATAATTTGGTCATATGTTTTGGTATTTTTCTTGCAGCAATTATTGATGCAGCTTTAAGTAAAGTTGAAGACGGATGGCGATATATGCTCGGGTTTGCTTTTATACCAGCTTTTATTCAAATGTTACTTTTTATATTTATCATGCCAGAATCGCCTCGATTTTTAGTAGAAGCAAACAATAAGCTAGGATTGGGTTCAGAGAAATTTTCACCGCCTCACACTGAAAATCAAAGAAGTTTCACACGTAAAATCTAAAATTTTTAACACAAAAAATCAAAAAACCTCACACGCAAAAAAATCGAGAAATTAAAAAAAATAATATTAAGTCAAAAAATGCATGGGTAGATTTTGTTTTTAACATTATACATAAAATTGGTATTTCTATTTTGAAACTATAAAATTTGTTATCAAAATCCGCAAAAACATAGTGTTTTCAAATTGTTAATCATCGGAAATTCACTTTGAAAATAAAAATGAATTAAGCGAGATCGAGCATCCTTTCAAATTTTAAATCAAACCATAGCTAATCAAATATGTTCTTCCTCCACCTAACGGTGATCTAAAATTGAAGAATTAAAATATTTTTAACGATATCGCATGAGTCGTCTAATAAATTCGTTGAAATTGAAGCCTCAGAATTTTTGTCAAATAATACGATTGCACGCTTTAATTTTCAAATTTCTTGAGAAATTGAAAGAAAAACCTGAAATATCTCTTGAACAGTATATCGTATAAAATTATAAATGACATTTTTGAAATAAGAAAATTTTAATTGATGACAGATCTCAATAAGCAGATAATTTAACTTTTGGGTAATTTTTGTTATTAATTTAATTGTGTTATAGATTTGAATCCTAGATCAGAAGCACATATAATTCTTAAGAAAATACGAAATTCAGAAGATGTTTTGGGCGAGATGGTTGCGATTGAAAAAGATGTTGAAATGCAGAAACTTCAAAATCACTGGTCTTTGTTTACAACAAAAAGGGGATTTCGAGCACTGATAATTGCGTGTATGTTACAGTTAACTCAGCAGTTTGTTGGAATCAACACACTCATGTACTATAGGCAGGGTAAAAATCGGAAAATAATTATTAGGTTCTGCTTATCGGATGACATGTACGATTTTAAGGCATTTAAGCCCAAAAATCAGCAAGAAATATAAATTGTGGCAAGTTTCCAATAAATTTAACATATTTTTACTTTGACGTATTTTTATCAAAATTCTTTCAAAATGAAAACTTTAATTTTTTTTCAAGATTCAAATTTTTTAAAATTATGAAGCTTCGTTTTTTTATATCTTCAAATTTCCTTACAAAGCTCAAAATATATAATCAAATTGAGACCACTTACTGACTCCAAAACATTTTTGAGAAGTTTTCACCCAAGGTGGAAACCTAAGCTTGTAAAAGAATTTNTAATAATAATTAATAATTAATAATAATTATCAATAATTAATAATAATATATTTAAGACTGGCCCTGTCCTCTATGTTTGGACTCGTGACATCCCTATTCATTTTATCTGGAGGTTTCAAGCAAAACAAGGAATTGGACTTAAAAGTATCAAAATTATACGATAACTACAGTCACGTTGCTGATTATAACATTGTTCAGAAAATTGATCATTGTTCAAGATATTTGCTGGATTCATGCTCGAATTGTATTAGAGATCCAGACTGTGGTTTTTGTAGCAATTTAGAAAATAGAAGCTTTTGT